>JAVTVY010012706.1:0-51775 GCA_036873755.1 Hanleya hanleyi
ACGACTCTGTAACGAATATTATGGATTAAGAATACTGATCAGCGATACGGATTTGATATTTTGGAACATCATGATGTCTTGCCGGCATCATTGAAAATTGTTGACCGCTTCTCTTGCAGGAAACAAGCCTATGTTTATGTATACTTTTGTCTTTTTGAATTTGGTGCTAATACTGTTATATGGAAATGGAATAGGTCTTTGGATTATGGACGCGGATATTCTCTAATGGACGACGGCTGGATTATGAATGACGGACTAGACGCTTGTAATCCATGATGTGCAACGAATCGTCGAAGGGCTTGTAGAAATCACGGCGTTGATAAACCACCAACTATTTCTAAATGAATAGCGCGCACAGTGGCGCATGTAAAGAAAGCGCCCCAAGCTTTGGTGGTCTGGTTCCTTCCATATTTTAGTCTAAAAGGCCCGAACAGATCAACGCCGGTTGTCATGAAAACAGGAGAAAATGTTCGAAGTCTCTCTGGTGGCAGGTCTTCCATCAGGGTCACATGAGCTGGTTGTCTGAGCTTGCGACAAATCACACAGTTATAAACAGTTTCTCGAGCTAGGTTACGACCTTTCACAATCCATTAAGTTCGCATACTCTCGCACAAAGTCCTTTCACATCATGGATGTCCTGCTCTGTTGTGAATGTCACTCGTGATCACCTTGGACACATGGCTTGAGGCTGGGAGCAGTATCGGGTGAACCTGTTCGAATGGCAAAGACGATCGGTCTAGTCTACCTCCTACTCGAACAATTCCGCTGTCCACAAAAGGAGCCAAATCCCTACACCGCTCATTCCAGTCTGGAACATCATCTTGTGCCTGGCGAATCCATAAATTTTCAGCGCTTTCCAGCTCAGATAGTTGGAGAGATCCTTTGGTCATCTCGGATGCGTCTACAATCTTGCATTTCAGGTTGTACACAAATCGCAAACAGTATGCAGTAACTCTCAGTAGTTTCTGCCAGCTGGAGAATGCGCGACAATCAATCGGTGATGGCGTCTTAACAGTACTACAAACGGTTTTCGGTTTCTTCTTCTCAACATCCTCTTTAGGAGTATGAGGAGATGGCTGCTCTGGCCATCTGTCCTTTGGTTCACTGAGGAACGCTGGGCCGTTCATCCAATGCCCTGTCATTTTGTCAACGTCGAGACCTCTGCTCAGGTCGTCTGCACGATTCATACTTGTGGGAACATACATCCAGTGTGACGGATCCCACGTGGACTGAATTTCGGAAATTCTGACACCTACGAAAGCTTTCAGAACAATGGACTCGGACTGCATTCAGTGAAGGACAATTTGAGAGTCCGTCCAAATGGTTACTTTTGGCTTCTCTGTCAGTTCATCAGATATGGTTTTGGCTAGTCTGCATGCAACGAGCGCAGCCATAAGCTCCAATCTTGGAATAGTTGTTTGCTGAAGGGGCGCCACCCTAGCTTTCGCAGAGACCAACCTAACACCTTGGCCTTTCGATGTTGGCCACAGTAGGTAGGCCACTGCCCCATAGGCCACAGCACTTGCGCCGGCAAAGACATGCAACTCAGATTCCCCAGTTGTCAGCTTGGGTTTGAGACACCTTGGAAATTGCACCGTTTCGAGTTTCTTCAAGTCATGAAACAGACCATGCCATGTTTTGTACAGTTCACCAGGAAGTGGGTCGTCCCACTGGAGGATTTTCAGATCGCCTGCATTGCAATTCTGGCTCTTACTGTAACAACTGAAGCTAATCCGAGAGGATCATACAACATGGAAATCTTGGAAAGGACCACCCGCTTCGTAAGTATGTCCTCATCAATGTCCTTGACCTGGAAGTGTATCGTATCATTACCGAAGTTCCAACAGACACCTAGAGTTTTGTTTTCAGTATTGTCCAAGCTGATGCCTGGAACTTGCTCAATGTCCTGTTCGTTCAGACGAGATTTGTCAGGTACAGATTCGGATTTACCCCGCTGAAGGTTCATCTGGGCTTCTGCAGACGAGCAAAACAATCTCCTTGATGGCAAAGCTGCCGCTAGCCAGGATCTTATCCAGGTGTTCCATTCATTCACGTGCTTCGAGAGGTGTTTTGCAAGAATGAATCAAGTCATCCATGTAGCGGTCTCGCTGGAGAACAACAGCAGCATCTGGGTAAGTATCCTTAAATTCCTCTGCAACTTTGAGCATCACGAAGCTGGCCATATCTGGCGATGGCTTGTCACCGAATGTGACACGAGTTAAGCGATATACAGTTAGGTCCCTTGAGACATCCAGACTTCGCCATAGAAATCGATGGACTTGAGAATCTTGCTCACTCAGAAGAGTCTGCAGAAACATCTTCGAGATGTCTCCCACAAAGGTCACTCGCTCTTCTCTGAAACGTAGTAATACTCCTAAAAGATCTCCGATAAGACAAGGTCCTTTGTGAAGAAACGAGTTCAGGGATACTCCATTAAATTGGCAGGCTGGGTCAAAGACTACTCTCAGCGGTGTGCTGAGTTTGTCCGGACGGTACACCCCATGGTGTGGTAAGTAATATACAGGTTTGACATCCGACTTGAGTTCTCCGCTAGTCAGCGGCACTGCCCATTGGTTACCTTCATATTGCTCAATGACTTTTCTGTACATGTCTGATTTCTCTGGGGTTTTTTCAAGAGACTTCTATCCAGAGACTGTAGGCTCTTTTCTGCGAGCCTGTAGTTGTTTGGTAGAAGCTGTGGATCCTTTTTCCACGGAAGGCCGATCAAATACCGGCCACCTTCCTTGTGACAAGAAGACTCAAACATATCCATGGCTTTCTTATCATCACGTGACATAATGCGTGCTGGACAGGAGCAATCGGGTGCACGGACACCCAGAGTCTCGAGACTGTAGAACATACTCATGTCGACTTTCTCAACAAAGTTGACGGAACAAGTGGCTGATGTACTTTTACTGTCAGCCCCGATGACGAACCATCCCAATCTGGTTCGTTTTCCCACGGGTTCAAAGGGAAGTCCCTGCCGAATATCTTCTCCCACGTGCAGATGACTGTACTGCACTCCAACTATCAAGTCGATTGGACCTGCCTTGTGTGAGAATTCTATGTCCGACAAGTGTGGAAACGAGGACAGTCATGGCCGGTCTAGCGGAGGAACACTAACAACTGTTTTGTTGATTTCATGAGCTTCAATCTGAAACTCTTCACCGCCCTGTGTCGATGAAATCCAAAATTTCACTCGCCGACTGTCCTTCTGGTCTAATTTCTCACCACCTACTACAGATAACTGGAGTCCTTCCCGCTTTCCCTGCAGGCCTTGTGCCTTTGCGAATTCTTTCTTTATTATTGTGGTTCCCGCCCCACTGTCAACGAGATCGTTGTCTCTAATGCGCCCGTTTGCTGATCGGAAGCGCGCCCTCACAACAGGCAGTATCCCATCCTTGTCCAAAGTTGAGGTTGCTCTACTTTCACTTGGTGGGTCGAAGTGAAGTGACGGATGATGGGTCTTGGTGCAGTCGTTCTTGCCATATGTCTTTTTGGACCGACAGTCTTTAGTCACGTGACCTTTTATCCCGAAACGAAGTATGTTGTCCTTCACAAGCTGTATTTTCTCAGCAACAGATGAGTCATGGAATGTTGAACAGTCTGTGACTCGATGACTGTCATCACACACATAACATTTGAGTGGTTTCTTTCCATGGGACGATACATTCTGAGCGGAATGTATGCCTTGTCGGTGATGTTTATTCTGATCACTCTTCCAGTCGGACTAGTTTCTAGTTCTCCAAAATCCGGGTCAAAAGCAGATTTGACTTGCTTACGTAGGAACTTGCTTATGTGCTCCAACGTTGGCGTTTGGCCCCGATCAGTGACGATGTTCTCCCACTTTGTTATGAGGTAGTCTGGTAGCCTCATAACAATCTGACGTAGACTTTCTGTCGCATTTGCATCTGCAAAAAAACTCATGCACTGCAGGACAGGGACACAATTTACAATATCATGCGATAAATCGCGTAACCCCTGACGGTTGTTGGTCGTCAGTTTTGGCCCCTTTGTTAGCTTGTTAATGAATGCCCTCGCAATAACACTAGGTCGACCAAATTGCTCGTTGAGAATTTTCAAGGCTGTTGCGTACATAATACCCCCACAACCCAGACCTGAGATTGCCCTTTCAGCTTCCCCTGTTAAGTGTGATTCTAGCAGCACCATGGGCATGTCATCGGTTAAGTGGTGCTTATCGTGTACATGAATCTTAAAGGTTTCAAGGAATTCGATATACATGAGAGGGTTACCATCAAATTTACACAGTTTAATACTTGGAGTTTCCTTGCTCGCTTCAAGTCTATACACAGCGTCTGCTACGGACATATCCTGTGCGACCCTCAGTATCTCAGTCTCTCTGTATTCCACTAAATCATCTACCCAGGCATCAAATGGAAGGTGAGCTTGGTCAGTGGAATTCTGATTGACTCTCACTGGATCAGCATCTGACCAGAAAGACGTACGGGGTGAAGTGTGTAACTGTCTGAGTCTCTGAGGTGATCTCTGGTCAGGTGACATACCACGATTTCATGACACATTATCAGCGGCCAGAACGTTCGCCGCGTTTCGCGCACCGACAGTCATAGTCCTGGTGACGATCCTCTCACGGCCAGTGATAACACGTCTGCTCTCTAGACCGGTGAGTTCGCGTCTCGCGCCATTGTCATGCAGGTTACCAAATCCTGCGATATAATCTTCGACCTGTTCTTCGAATGTGAATCGCTCATTATTTAGCTCCGTCTCCCATCTGTCCATTCGTGGGTGTTCAAATTCTGACACGAAATCATATAACTCACTGTGTAATTCACATACATTGGCAAATTCTTTGCATAACTCGGCCATCTCTTTCTGTAGTCTTCTAGGATTCATATCCTGACGCTCCATGGATTTGCGTAGGCGATTCATAGTGCGCGTTATTTTGCCACGTAACTGACGTCGACGCGCCTTAATCGCGGTGGCACGGATTTCTAGTCTGTCCTCCGTGCCTCCGCCTGTTCCCAAACTCCCATTTTGTTCTCTACTGGGATCATCAAGTTCTCGCCCCTGTTGGCGCGTATCATCTGGGTTCCCGTATTGAACCTCGTCCTGGTTCCCGCTTGGAATTTCATCATCGTTCCGCCTCTTGAACCACGTGTTCACCGTTTTGAGACATAACTGGATCACGATATCACCCAATCTCCACAGATGTCTGCTCGGTCGACACAGGCTGTTGCACAGTCCAATAATCTTCAGAAACTATGGTATGATCGTGGGCGAGATCGAAAAACAACACACAACGGAGATTTCTTTTAACACTGTATTTACACCGTAAACAGTGTGAACAGCATAAACAGCAGCGTTCTGAAGAGTGGATCTCCGAGTTATTGTTGCATCAGTCGAAAATCTCACAATATCATCGTTTACGTGTACTCGACACCGGCGGTTCACAAACGAAAGTACTGGGCGGAAGTCGTATTACGTCACGGAGGGAGCGGTCAGTTCGCCGCTTCACTTCAGGGATCAGTTAGTTGTTGCTGTACGGTCTTGTCGATAAAGCGCACAATATACAACAGCAGCGAAACGGCCGAAAAAAAAGAGATCCGATTTACTTCATGTTATGCGACTTAAATGTTTGCCAATGGTCAGTCAGGTGGAATTCCACTTAAGTAAGTTTAGATAATCCATTTGATCTCAATATGCCCGATAGTACTTCCGGTGATCCGGTAAAGTTCTATCTCTAATTCTCTAAATTTTACAGCCTACATTCGAGAAAATAAGGAACCAATTCGGTTGTTTTTGCAGACTGGTTGTTAAAGGAATAGTAAACTCTGCGTAAACTCGTGCTCGACATGACAGAATTATGCCATCAGATTCCAAAAACACGGGTAGAAAAAATTAACAAAATTCTACAGCTGAGTAAACACCGATTTATCGATCAAACTTTAACACTTTGTGATCTGCGACATGTTGGAATGACTGTGACGTTTGTGGGCCATACTATTTTTATGTAGATGGCACTGCGAGAAATATGCCTTTGTCATCCGGGCTCTATCCCATAAGGTAAAGCATTAAACAACAACAACGGCAACATTAGCAGCGTTTCTTCTACTGTTATCGGGTGATGTGGCCTAATATTCTTGCCTCAGAAAGAGAGCTTGTGAAATCATATGCAAAATGCCACATGTCAACCTGTATATCAATTCGACATTCATATATCACGATCCTCATAATCGTCTCGGAGCGTAAAGAAAGGTCCACCGATCTGTCAAAAGCCATCGACAGAATAATTTACAATTGGTCTCCATGTTATTAGCTACTCTGGCTTGGGCCCAACTACGTCACAGGAATAATGTCAGGTGATATTTAAAGGATTTTCATTGGCTAACGGCTCTCGGGCTTGTTAAAATGGCGACTTCCACGGAGTATTGATCTGGGCAATAGTTCTGATGTTCAAAATGATCTCATTCATTCGGAATTACTGGAAAAGCTGATTTGTTTTGTTTTTCGAATACTAATGATATAGTTCTTTCGATATACGTATGCATCATCTTAGGGTTTTCTATTCCTTTAATGATATTATATAATACTATTTATACTCAGTATGGAATTCTTATGGAAATATTTTTCATCAAATACGCCAAGTTGGAATCTAGGTGAGGGAGTTTTAACTGTTTCCAAGTGGTAAACCAGACGGCATCTGTACAATATGAAGCCTATATTTGTCACGGAAAATTGTGCCATAAACCTACCATACTTCCTCATAATATTGTCATTGTTTTATTAAGGATCCATTTTAAGGTTGTATGCTATTAGCAAAAATGTGATTCAAACTTCTGCTCCATCAACGCTTGGTGTTTTACTCCTTCAGCCAGTAGAACTGTCATGGTGTCATAGTCTAAGCTGAAACTACAAAGATTACTCAATATCAGCATAATGTAAATGTCCTGACTCAGAAATTTGGAAATTTTGGGTGAATTAGTTGAAAGATTTTGTACACTGACAGAGTAGTTATGAAATTATAAGCTAATATTCAGGTCAGGTATTCCCTCTCATAAACTATTTGGCTCCAGATATTTGGTCTTGGGCAGTATATTGTTGTAAAACTTTAGCGTAGTAAAAGAAAATAATGTATAATAATTTTAAAAAAATATGTTTTCATATGCGTGCTCAGTGGATATTTCGGGGCTGTGGGAAAGTTTATGAAAACATTATTTCTGTTCTATTGCACTACCCAAATTGATTATCAACAAAGATTACAATGAAAGGTTGAAAACATATTTTAAGCTTTTACGAAATTCCTCTCCGATGAAGACAGCAGCTAAACATGAGAAAGAAATTCCATCTTGTAATTTATTTGTGTGTTTATTCGATTGTATGAAGCAAAATAAAATCTCCCACTGAACACCTGCACTTGACAGATGTAAATTTCACACAAGCGTGCTAAGTTAGCAATTTGTTATAGACACAGGTGTTATAGAATTGGCACTACAAACGCTATCTTAGTCTTATAGATGCCAAGCTAGCTACTTGCCAGAAAGCCTGTCTACAGATGTTGTATCCCACGTGAGGAATTCGAATGACGCTGTGCCAAAATCATGACGCAGATTACGTAGCTAAATGTGTCGAGAGCTGAGGGTGCACCGAGGGTGCACTTGAAGAGGAACGAAATATTATTTCTACTCTATAGCACTATTCAAATTGATTATCAACAAAGACCCTTTATTTAGGAAAGGGGTGTTCGACATTGTCGAAATAAAAGGAAGTAATTTATTGGCTAAGAACAAACAAGGGCAATATATAACCAGGAACAAATCTTTTTTTAAACTGTATCATGAATTAGATCATGATACAGATGATGATGATTATTATGACGACTCTGATCAGATCTTGACGGAGATAGCGTGTTCTTCCGGTAGCGGAAATGTGTCGAACACCAATCAAGAATCTGGTCGTGACAATTCCGTGCCTCAATCATTGATACTTTCAGAAAAAGTCAGGACGACGGTAAATACACCAGACTATATATATTATTAAAATTATGAATGTTGGTACAGACAAGTGGTATTCAAATTAATTCAATGATGAGTGATATTAAATTGATTCAGTGTTATAATGATGACAGCGCTATATTTTTGGAGCGCATATATTTGTAATTTGAAGATTTTGATATTGAATTTTTATTATCTATATATTTATTTTAAAAAACCGATTCAATTCGATTATGAATTTGTGTAGAATGGCTGGTAAAATATTTTAATAGAAAAAAATGAAGGAATTATCTCTTATAAATTAAGGTGAGAAGAAGTATAATGATTAAAATATTTGGTCTTGAAGAGCTTCGCAGATTTCAGTGTATGCAGATTAGTGCAGGCCTGCGTGCCTCGAACTGCTATTGTTATGTAATTCATCATTTGCATATCACTAGTATCACGCCATTGGGGGTATGATATAAGGCTTGGTCTGTGGAACAAAGATTAAATACTCAGTCGATTTAGTCGTGTTTTCCTTTGCTATGTTGATTTGTTCAGCCATAACAATAGAGAAAGGTTGAAAAAATATGGTACAATTTGACATCCTTTCAATTCTTTTCTATCCTTTTCACACATTTGTTAGAAAACAGCATGGACCTTACTTCTTGGCCGCCATGGCATTTCCGGAGGCTGCAGCAGCTCCCTCACACCGCGTTCTCTTCATCCTATTATTCGCCCACACTGTTCATCTAACACATAGTTCATTCCCCGCCCCATCAGTGATAGCAGGTTGTAAAGGAGAACTAGGCCTCTTCTTCACTGTCGGAAGATTCATCTGTATGCATTGGGGCAACTGAAGAATGATTCGAATGATACAGAACGTCAACAGAAATCAGCCATATTGCATAATTTCCCTAATAATTATTGTTATTAATTATTAAATTATTAAATGTTTGTGAGGAAATACATCTATTCATTCATACTCCAACTTAACACGAACTAATACACATCTACACATATATTCATTGGTTTTCATTCACTTATTACGCGTATTTATCTGGGGATTTTTTTTTTTGGTTGTCAGTTATTACAATAGAGAAAAATGAACCATTAAATGACTATTTCTTTTGAATCACCATTTCGGGCAATTACGAATTAGTAGATACCAAAAAAAGTTTTGTAAGAGTGGAACCGTTTTATGTATTAGGTCTGCCTGGATAACCTCTCGAATTTGTCACATAATAATGCTTCTTGTATACATCGATGACCGGCAGTTATTCTATACCTACACACCAAATTTGACCTGATGTGTCAACATATTTAAACTTTGTTATTTTTTTTATCTATAGACCCAAGACGCCACCCAAACGCAATAAGTGTAGTTGTAAAAACCACGAACTATTTTGCAGAGACAAAATTCCTGGAAATGTCACTTGCATTTCATCGCGTTGCAACCCAGTTTCCAGTATACAGGCTTTGAAAGAACGAGGATACCTGACCAGCAGTAGTAAATATTTATGTACCAGTTGTTCAAACTATTCTACGGAGAAATTTGTAGGACCTTCATTATCAAAGAAAACAAAATTAGATGTATCTGAAATTGTGGATGCAATCGACAATGGCGACGTAAAGGATGAAGACATAATTAGGCTTTGTTGCAGTATTGGCAAATCCATAAGCTATGGTATTCTGTGATGCCGAGAGCATCACTGGCGAGTACAAAGCCAGCAGCTATTTTGAGGATTGGGACCTGAACAAATGGTTAAATGCCCGCAATCGGTGCCTCTTGGCCTTCCCGAAGTCTACTGGACATCTCCACGAAAAACTTACTTTCTCTGTGTCGTGCCGTTGAGCAGGTATATTTTTTAATGCACGGCAATTTAGTAGCGCCATTATCTTTTAGTTTGAGTATAGTCTCACCGTTTTTGTTAGGCTGCAAGCCCGTGGTGAATTTACAGGCAGGTTCCAGTCCTTCGGGTAGTTACAGTACCGCGAAGGAATGGATCGAATCTCAATCTGTGGACCCTATCAAGTGTCCAACTTCAGGAAATGTTATAACATGTTTTGATAACAATCAAATAATCGGTAGAACCTGGAGAGTGGTGTTTAACTGTAAAAGTAAAAGCAGTGTCATCACAACAGTGATGCATATCATCCCCCATGATAAACACATCATCCAGAAGCAGCCGACACTCTCGCCATGGCGTTGGCTGCGGTTCCCCGGTCCATCACTGTTGGCAAAATTAAAACTGTTAGATGACGATGCACAGTGCCTGTTCAGAATTCAACAGAAAGCCTTCATCAACAGCAGACTAATAAAGATCTGTGCACAATAAATCAAATGTGGGGAGGGAGTTTACTCGGACGACATTGACGTCCATGATAGCGAAGGAAAGCTTTCCCGTAACAAAGCATTCAAACGGAAGACATATCCTTACAATGTTGGTCAATCCGGTCACTCAGAAAAGGTACCGCTTGTACAAATGAGGGAGCCTGTAATTGTTAACCCTTGCTCCTTCAAGTCCGTGAATAAGGTCTTGGACAGTATTTCGGAAGCATGTGGTGTCGGGACTGACAGGCAGTGGACGGTAGTGAACTGTGATGGTTCCACCTTGACATAGTCCATTGACTTGATAATAGGGAAAACCATTTGGGCCAAACGTGTAAAGGTCTGATTTTGGTGTCTTTTGCTCCAATTGCTGTTTCAGACTACCTTTGAAATTAAAATAACTGTTTGCATTGACCAGGCGTATGAATAAATAACACCAAAGGTATTATTTCTCTGATAATTATAACTACAATCATGAGACATGTACGACGAGGGAGGTCTGATTATTTTCCCCGCCCCCTTCCCATACATAAACGAAGAAAATAATACCTTCCCATGTATGGTGTAATCGGCAAAGTGGCATCTAACTTAGATTCGACGTTCATTATACAGCTATTATCAATACAGACTATTATCAAAATACCATATTATGCCAAGATGGAAGTTTTAAGGTAAAGGCTTTCAATTCCAGTTAAGTACATTGGGTCACATTACATACTCATCAATATGTCTTTCCCTTCAATTATTCCCCCAATATTATCTCTTTTGTTTTAAGAGTCAAAAATCCATCAGCGGCTATTCGTGTGCCCCGAGTGTAGGACATCAGTGGAGTTGAGAATTTCGTAAAGCATTGTGTAGGAAAACACCATGGCAATGTAATAGATTTGGAGGCCAGTAGAAAGTGTAGAAACCTGTTATTGTTACCCGGTCCTGGCCATGTGAAAATACATATGGTTAAGGCCATTTTCAAATTATGTTGGGAAGTTTTCCTATCCGAAATAGCCAACCTGTTAGGATTCACATCTTCGAAAGCACAAGCATAGTGTTGGGGTGCAAGCAGTCATCACAAATCATGGCAGATACTCATGATTGCACTGTATCGTTCAGCAGATGAGCTTATGTTGCCGTACTGCCGGTATGCCCTTGCGACAGAATCCATGTGCTGGGGGATATTTCCAATGACTTGCAACCGTTATCGATCTTAATTATATATGGATGCACCACGTTGATTTTCAATTTATGTTGTGTGCATTCCTGTACAGATGTGGAATTCGACGCAAGAATACGTCACTCCATCTGTCCAGCAGGTTAGTTTTCGTTCCCCTACATTATGGCTTAAACAAAGTATTCTTCCAGCAACTAGAGTTCAGAGACACCAATGTGAGATGCCGGACGCCGGACGAAGTTAGAAATTTCGTCAATGCCCATGAAAGTGTTTCGTCTTCTGGGAATCCAAATAAGGGAGAAGGAGGGGATTTTGTTTTGGAAAACTTTAACAGGAGAATTAAGAGGCGGTCCATGTGAAACAGATTGGCTTCGGAGTTGTCAGAATGTGGGGTATCTCAAAAGGTGATTATGTAAGGAGTGTTTCACTCCTCTGTCATGTGTGAAAAAAAAAGAAATACCTTATAAGACATAATAGGTGTGACATTATTATTCAGTCACACGTTGTCAAAATCTACAAATTTAAATTCAAATTTAACACTTCGGTCTCTTGCCCTTGTGTATCGGACAAAAATAGCGCATCAAGTCCGGAATGTCCTTGTGAGGGGGTACAAACCATCCCAAACACCACGCATGTGCCCAATATGCACACCCCGCCGCAGAACATCCGACCCACAGGCCCATCACCTCATCTTCCTCTGAGTCATCGCTGGCATGGCAGATCTCTCACTCATCCTCGGAGGCAGATGGAAGTGGGTTTGTCTGTCGATTGTCCTGCGACTGGGGAGAGTATATAGCAGCTGGTGGATCATTTGGCATGGTCTGTACACCCCGAGTGTACCGCTCTGGAACTGCGGGGGGGGGGTGGCAAGGCTGGAAGGCCACTATTGACAGCATGCTGTACATCTATGCCGTCCTTCATGATATGCATCTGTGAAAATTGAATATATATTTTACTGTCATTATTAAGAGTTAAACATACAACAAACAGTATTATGAGCAGTAGGAAGATGGGCAATTCCCAAGTAAAATGAGACTTCAGGCAGTGGCGTTACGTCACGATGATGTCAAATCCGGTGACCCGATCTCCGGGTTAGTTACGTCCAGGTCAAATGTCACGTCTGGGTGAAAGGTCACTTTCGCTAACGTGACGGCCCAGCAAGAGTTGTCTATCTCTAAAGAAGATACGCTTCAATTATTTCAGCGTTAACCCTAATGGGCAACCCACACATGGGCATGACCGGAAGCTGCAAAGCACTATTTCTTGAGAGTTGTAGAGAGAAAACTGTTTTCTATCACGCACATCTTTTTATTTGAGTGATGCAAATGAAATGAGACATGGATAATAATCATTCTCTACATGAACGTATAACAAAAGAAATAGGAATGCATCAGCGCATGCGCATTGTTGAGCACTGTTATATTAATATTTCATTATTAACTTACATCTTTATTTTCTGCAAGAACTGCTCCCCAATGTTCTTTTGCCCCACTTTCCGTCTCGAAGGACAAAAACACTTTTGTGCCCGTCGTGCGCACCAATTCTGCCCCCCTGGTGAGAATGAAAATAAAGATGAGCAATTTCAAAGTATCGCTTTTACAATATATATTCAGATCCGTATTAATCTGGAAGAAGAAGAGACGAAAGCGGCACAAGTCACAGTGACAGAGGGCTCTCTCCTTTCAGAAATCACTACGTGGCGCAGTAAAGTACGGTCAAAGAAGTATCTATGTGCCGAGAATACCAACACAGATCTTTACCAGGAAAGATCTTGGATGAGGGCTTGATATCATTTAGGGAGAAATGTTCGACCAATCAGTTCAATTATAGGTACTATTTATTTTGTATATCAATTTGCCATACATTATTTATTCGATTTAGGAAGTATTTTGTCGTCAGCCTAGCCTTGCTTTAACGTATTACGTCCTAGCTCGCTTATATATACTAACAACGTATATATGGCGACAGGAAGTTTTATCCATAATAAGTATTTTGCTTGGGTATTTATGTCTCCATCATTCTGGGTCTCTCTTCATCTTTATCTATTCAAATATATATCTATCTGTTTGCAATATCGCCTATTTCCTGCATCAATGCCTGCCTCCCCATATTATTAGACAAGCGGCAGTTGGTGACAAACAAACGTCATCCACTGTCCCAGTCTTCATTCTGTGCAGCGAACGACAGAAATATGAAGCACTGTCAAGTAGGTCCATTGCGGAGCTCACAAAACTAGTTTCCGAACTCTTACCACAACTTCCAGAGGAGCACGAAGAACCCTTCAGGAAGGAAGTTAAAGGGAAAACTAAAGTTGTTTATATTTCGTTCGTAGAGAAATTGCAAGGTCTTGTGGATGAGATTGCTGATGAGCTACAAAAGTTCCTTACACCTAAACGGAAGTCTTCCAACTTTGATATAATAAAAACACTGTCTACATATAGTCTTGACAATAGCCATACACATGGTTCTCATTAGAATCTATTCCATCTTACATTCAGGAAAAAGGCCCTCTTTCGCTTTGAAAGGGATGCAATCCTACTTTTTCTGTTCTTAATATACACAAGTCCTCTCTTGTGTAGCGCCGATATGTTGGTTTCTCGCCTTTAACGTGGCCGACAAGATTAGTATGTCTCCGTCTTCCACAGAATAGACGACTGCCGTCTGGGTCAATCTTACTAGCCCTAAACAAGTCCGGGAATTCCCACTAAGTTGCGTATATACGTCACTTCGCATATAAAGGTCAACTGACCAATGAGTGATAGGTCAGTTAGTTGTCGAACGAACATTTCTCTCTCACTGGAAAGCGAACTCAAACGTCTTACTCTCTTGTGGGCGCAGCAATTTACAAAGAGAGGGCCGCGTGCAAGGCGAGAAAAGCGTGCAGCGGTTTTGCTGCAGTCACATTCCTGCCCCGTTATCCGCATTACGGAACTCCTCATATTTTACACATTGTACAGCGTTTAAGGCAACCATTCCCCTCATAACAGGCAGAGAGGAGGAAGGCGGCTTAATTTTGAATTTAACCATATTTATGTTCAAAGGAAGGCAGAATTCAATTACAATAACCAATAACTATACATTCCAAAATTGAGTAAGGCACTCAGATAGTTTTGGGTCGTTTTGTGATATTCAGAAATAAGCATGCTTTCTCGTACGCCAAAAATAGGCTTTGAAAGCCAGCAATTATTTACTATATTAACTCAAATGCATGGAAAACGTGACTACATCAAACTATTTCTTGCATATACCCAGACTTCAGACGCAAGTGCAGCATCACACGAGAGAGAAGAGGTTACTCAACATCATGTCCAGCGAAAAAGAAAATAATCAATGAAATATGGATACCACGAAGAAGTCAATATGCGACGTACTCCTTCGCGTTATTACAGACAATTATCATACATTCTTCATATCCTCCTTCATGTCATTGTCTAACGAACCACTTTGTAACTAACATGAATAAAGTTAATTTTAGTTATCATCATGTCTCTTTCTTTTTTTGTCCCCCAATGCATCTTACAAGGATTTCAGTGCATCACCATATTCTTCTTCCTATCGTAGAAAGAAGAAAATTCCCAAGTAAATATTCACCCCCACCCACCCTCGTTATTCCAAATATCACGGATGTATTATCCTCAACATATCTTATACATTTTCATTTGGATGGACATAGGTATTGCGTGATGCTCTGAAGTTTTGCTCTATACTGATACCGTATCACCACGGGTAAATCGACCCCAGCCACTAATATTTCAATTGATCACGATTTTCTTGGTCCCACCATATCTCACGGGTAACTATGCCTAGGAGCATCAAAGTTAATTGACATTATGGTCTTAAAGCAGGAGCCTTTCAAAAATCAGTGAGATTGATCGCTCTTTTTCTGTGTCACGGAGTCAAAACACATAACAGGTCATCAATTACAGCCAAAATCGTCCTTGAGGTATTGTGCTCATGTACGTACGTATGCTCATCTGTCTCTGCTTTCTCGTTACCATCATATGTCAAGAAGGAGTATGCCTGTACACCCAGAGTTACACCCCACATGCTTTTGGTCACGAAACCGAAGCCTACAGAAAATCGGTGAAATCGAACAAGTGATTTCAGCTCACCCGGTCAAATTGTGTAATTTGTCAACAGTTCGTTATCTCAAGAACGACTACCTGTGATTACCAAACTTGCAATGCACCTGCATGTGGTCATAGAGCAGACAATATTGCAAAGTGAGAGGGACCTATTTTGTGTGGTCAGTCGGTCACAGTTATTCCGTTCGTCACCTATAGTTCGTTTTAACTAGCGGTACCATTAGTCCAGAATAATTAACCTAGGCTTATTTACCTTGTACTGGACACATTCATGGGCTTCAGCCAAATTTGACTTTGCAGTATTGTCATCATGTGTGTACGTACGTATATGTACATCTCCATCTACGATGTGTGAAGAATATATTGGATTTCCAGACCGAGATCACATAGTTAGAAAGATTTTTAAAGGTAGTCAGATTGACCAAAATTTGCTAATGCACTAGGTTTAACTCCAAATTTTGTCAACAATTTCTTGTTCCCATCAACTGGTTGTTCTTCGACAAGGGCTTTATTTTAATACTGCCAAGGCCGAGGGATTCTCGGTGCTTTTGGCGGTTCATGTTTACGTGAATGTATACGAAATGAGACAAATAAATAAACGAAAAAGATCGTCGTCCATTTATCTTCGATACAATCTCTTTGTAATGGAACACATTCGTTTTGGGTTGAGCAAAATTCCACAAGAGGAGAATTTCTGGAATGTGCGACATTAATATTGATGAAAGCGACATCAAATCTCTCTTTCCGTATAATTAAACAGGTGATCAGTGAAAGTCACTTTCCCCGAGAAGACTACATACACACGACTATACAAATATGGGCTCCATTGTCGCACCCTGCACCCTGGAAAACCGATCGTCAAAATTTCGCTTCTGTTTCGAAAACATTTGTGGTCAATAATAACTGACTTCCCAGTTAATAACACAATACACAATTCTTATTGGTACACTGTCGTGTGAATATTGATACAAATGCAATGAGTAAGCTACCCAAATCCGTCCAACAAATTGGTACACTACTTGGAGTCAAAGATGCTCCGACTCATCTCATATGTTGCCTCAGACATTATTTCATAGACACCACAAAATTGTCCTCACGAGCAAACCATTGTGCAGGAGATTCATGGCGACGAATGCTTTAGGCATCAGAACCGACAATCAAAATTCAGCCCTCGCCCGAGAAAACCATTTCCTTCTTAATAATCGATTTTTAGCATCAAATTCAAGAAAACGTTGAAAATCAATAACTTGTGGAGAAAAAAGTCAAAAGCTTCATTGATGAGTACAAGGTATCATGTTTTTCCCTCGAGTACTTCTCAAAACAACTGACTTTGCAAATCGTTTTCCAATTCTCATTGGAGTCATTGCTGTTGTGATTTATACTTTTCAATTAAACACCACTGCTAAGTACTTGGTATTCAAACACCACGTGGTGCCTAATTCTGTGGGAATATACAACACATAGGAAACGTGGCGAAAACGACCTTGTACGCTGCGACAGTATTTGAGCTGACGTTTATGAGAGACTTTACTCAGCGCATGCACAGTCGGAACAAAATGATGGTGAACTTTGCAACGTCGTTAAAAAAACTGGAATATATATAGTGACACATAGTGCTAGGTAAAGGCAGGGAGTCATTTTATATGATGATTTGAAATTTTTCAGATGGTAAAAGTGAATCAAACTGAAAATGTACACGGCCTAGTACAGCAAAAAGTTGCCTCTTGCAGCCTTTGATCTGTGACGTTGGGTAGTATTAACAGAAAGAGAAATTAAGTTTTGGTATGGTGTCGTCTGTGTATTGGCCAATTTGCACTGGTCTGTGTCTTGGCAGTAATTCAATGCATCCTGAGGCGAAATTGATTATCTACCCATAGGCAATCGCCTGCTACTGACGCGTAAACAGTGAACAGGTTAAACGGACTATTTGTGGTGCTTTACAATACGAAGACGGGAATGCGGGAATACAGAACGTTATCCTGTGCGTGTATAAAAAAGGCCTTTGAAGAAAGTTACGTCATCGTGTCCAACTTCAATTATATGCTCAATGCAAGCCGATTTACGGTTTATCTTCTACTGATAACGCCAGTCACTTGAACTGTAGCAGATTGGACATATACAATAAATAATGCATTCCCACACCTCCAAATCTAAGGTCACCTGAAAATCTAATCTGATTTCCACCACACCTTCCAACCACACGAATACTACCATATTACACTTTATATACTACTAGCCTTATAGCTCATGATGCGTGGAATTGTATTGATGCAAATATTCAGTCTCAATGCGATATACGGACCTATCACATTTCTCTAATGATGATATCAGGCTCCAGTTATCCCCACACGCCATATGGTTGGGTCATTTGCATATTTCCTGCCACAGCTTCCCGTATGCTTATATACAGAAGAACGGTCCGCATCATGCTAATTTCTCTCTTACGCATAATTATAGCGCCGATGAGATGCCAATCCATCAGCAATCCAGAGAGGAGGTTATAAATTTGGGTCTAATGTGGATTGAAATGGATAAAATTAAGTTTCTTATAATTATCATATATCACCAGCTGCTACCATTTTCGCATCCTTAATCATTTCAATAAATTGGGATCAAAGACTTTTAAACATTTAAGCTCCAAGCCTGCTATTAACTGGCCGCATTGTCCTCGACCTATGAGCCGGAAACGTGGGGACACTTTTGCAATATACTAGCCATTAATGAGCCGGCAACGCGGGCAGAATTTTGAATCGTACTAGCAAGTAATGTGCCGCAACACGGGAAGAATCAGTAATCATTCTATGTTGATAGATTCATGAGTTACCGATGAAAGTAATATTAAGTACATGTATAAGTTGTTGAGTCGAATTTACGATGTCATTTATGCGGTATTAAAGCAGTGCCTGCTAAGTAAACATAGAAATTCATTTTATTTTGTAGAAGAAGAAATGCAGCCTGTGGCCTACGAAAGCAACAGCAATAATCACTAATGGTGTATTGTACTTGTGTATTTTTAGATGGAGAAAGCAATGGATGAGGTATTTCACTGTAGCACAGACGACCCAGACTACATGTACTATCCAAATCTGAACCGTGAGATGACTGCATGGTGAACACACATGCGGCCATCGAGTTATCTGGCGAATCAAACTCAAGAGATGGCCCATGTCACCATGGACGGCAAACCATGCCACAAGACATGGGTGGAGTTCGCCAGTGTGTGTCAAAGAAAGGACGTCCTATACAGACAGGTAGTCAGTGAACGTGGGTTAAAATCGGCACCCAAGTTAGTCAAATTGACCATTCATGAGGATGAGGAGGAGGAGGAGGAGAACGACGAGGACGAGGAGGAGGAGGAGGAGGACGAGGAGGAGAACGACGAGGAGGAGGGGGAGGATTAGCCATTTCATTAACATTATATTTATTTAACACTTAATTATCACATTTTTCACACGTCTTGCATATCGCTCCAATTTCAGCATCTGACATTCCTGATCAGCGTCTTTTTCCTAGAGGCATAAGACTTCGCTCTCCTTTTGCTGTCAGTGATGAAGGACAGGCCTCTCTTCCTACGAAAGTGGCACTTGTAGGAGGCAGCCTGTCCCTTCTGTTTGGCCGGGTTTTTGATGGGCCCCTCTGCCTTGGTGTACTCGTCGGGTTCGTTGTACTCTTCGGGTTCACTCTGAGGGAAATCAATAAATTATTATACTGAGCTGATACGTTCAATCTGATACCATATGTATAACCTTCATGTGGGGAGGGGGGGGGGGGGGGAATTGTCCTCGATGATGGAGGCACCAGTCCGGGATAGGCCACATTGTGAATTTGTGGCAGAAATTTGTATTTGGCCAGACCGGAGCATCGGTTTTGGAGCACCGTGGGACTGTCTGGGAGGAGTGGGAACTGAACACACCTTTAAGGGGGACGATACTGGAGTTCGCGTCCCTGAATTATTAATTTACTTTTTTTCTCTCACTCCTATGCCCTTCCCCATGCTCCGAAGACGCACCGCCATATATGACTCATTGTACTGTTACGTACTGTGTGATAATGTACTTTTCAATTGTATTTGTATTGTATACTGTTGCATTTTTACCTTTTATGTCTACTTCATAGCAATGTATATATATACTATACAAGTTTAATGAAATATCGATGAACCATGGGCACCAAAGAAAGACTCATTTAAAATATAAGGTATGCTCGCAAAGTCGATATCATTGTAATGCCCACTGAATTGTTGTAAGTCAACGGTGGCTGTGAACAGATTCTATCAGAGGACGACCATATTTGAAGTTGAAATGGTACCGTATTGTTTCCAATTTCTAAATTTGGCTACTATCTCAATACTTTCGTTATTTAATTTGAGAAGAATATAAAACCATTAATATGCTTTCTTGTATTAGATTGTAGGTGACTTTGTAATCAGTATTATGTAATATATTTACCTATCGACAAATTATTTACAAACCATGCCGTTTTAGTCATGGCTGTATCAGCGGTGTTGGAAACCGTGAATGACAAGGAGTCAGGATTCATATATATTACCGGGAAATAAATCTCATATACTGATATTACAAACGTATGCGTGGTGTTAATTCCCTTTAGTCCTTCTCATAGCAATATTGTCAATTGATTATCCATGTTGATGGCAGGTGAAAGCAGTCAGTAGTTGCTAACATGTCATCTACGGCCCTGATCAGAGGTAACTAACTGTATAATTCTTATTTCATGTTGTCGCTATATGGCATACACGGACGTGGACAACATGTATCCATCGACCTTAAACTGGAAATATATATACGAAACATTGGTCGTAACACCAGACAACAAACGTATACCTTTCTACCCTATCCGATATTTGCAAAAACGTCAGAAAACTAAATAGATACCGTACGGAGTGACGGACGTTTGTTTTAGCATTTTTCGTATTAATATCAGGCCTATTGCTTCCTTACCTTATTTACAAGATAACCTGAGAACAGCTTTAACCAAAATAGTGATACGGTGTGGTGAAATTGATAACATTGGATCAGTTGCCGTTGAACGTAGATATCATATTTCAGAGATATAATTTTGTCTATTTTGCGAAAAGTACATTTTTATATTTTGACTTCATTCAACCCATTACATACGAATCAATTTAACTCAATATCTGACATTTGCAGATACACAGTCAGAACAAAGATGATGGCCCATCACCCTTTAATGGTGATCAGGCCTCAGACCGGGTTATCATCTTTAAAAAGTGATGAGATAGAGTCATCATCCTTAAATGGTGACGGCCATCACCTTTTAATGGTGATGATGACCTGATTTATATTCAGTGCTTATCAATCTTCAAGGGTGATGGCCAACATTTTCAAAGCTGACTATAAAAAAGGGTGATGTCTCTAACTCATCACCTTGAGCTTTGTGGACAATCTGAGGCCATGATCGAGTATGGGTCCAAGGTTTATAGATTATATGTAGCAGTACCGCACAACTACTCCAAATAGGGATACATATAGACAGCGGGGCTTGTCCGCGGTAAATTGAGCCCGCTAAGCATCTAATTTCACGAGAAGCATCACATGCCGCAGTCCGATGGGGATAAGGTGAAGGGCAGTGGCTGGGGTCGATTTACCCGTGGTGATACTGTACCAGAATAGAGCAAAACTTCAGAGCATCACGCAATACCTATGTCCATCCAAATGAAAATATATAAGATATGTTGAGGACAATACATCCATGATATTTG
Organism: Hanleya hanleyi; assembly: GCA_036873755.1. NCBI lineage: Eukaryota > Metazoa > Mollusca > Polyplacophora > Lepidopleurida > Hanleyidae > Hanleya > Hanleya hanleyi. Next base: position 21,272 of record JAVTVY010012706.1, read on the forward strand.
GAATAACGAGGGTGAGTGGGGTGAATATTTACTTGGGAATTTTCTTCTTTCTACGATAGGAAGAAGAATATGGTGACGCACTGAAGTCCTTCTAAAAATGCATTAGGGAACAAAAAAAGAGACATGATAACTGAAATTAACTTTATTCATGTTAGTTATAAAATGGTTCGTTAAACAATGACATGAATGATGATATGAAGAATGTATGATAATTGTCCGTAATAACGCGAAGGAGTACGTCGCATATTGACTCCTTCATGGTATCCATATTTCATTGGTTATTTTCTTTTTCGCTCGTCATGATACTTAATAACCTCCATCGAAAGTCTGTCTTTGGAATACTCTTCTCCCTTGTGTGATGCTGCACTTGCGTCTAAAGTCTGGGTATATGCAAGAAATAGACTACAAGTTTGATGTAGTGACGTTTTCCATGCATTTGAAATAATATAGTAAATAATTGCTGGCTTTCAAAGCCTACTTTTGGCGTACGAGAAAGTATGCTTATTTCTGAATATCACAAAACGACCCAAAACTATCTGATCTAAATCTAAGTGCCTTACTCAATTTTAGAATGTATAGTTATTGGTCATTGTAATTGAATTCTGCCTTCATTTGAACATAAATATGGTCAAATTCAAAATTAAGTCGCCTTTCATCCTCTCTGCCTGTTATGAGAAGAATGATTACCTTAAACGCTGTACGATGTGTAAAATATTAGGCGTTCCATAATGCGGATAACGGGGCAGGAATGTGACTGCAGCAAAATCGCTGCACGCTTTTCTCGCTTTGCACGCGGCCCTGTCTTTGCAAATGGCTGCGCCCACAAGAGTATAAAATGATGTAGAAGCTCCGTGGATTTTTATGAAAATCTGATGTAGATAGATGAACGTAAGTATGAGCATGACGGTAAGTAGGGGATCGATTTTAGTCAATTCGTGTCAGAGACATGCCGTGGAAGTATTTGTCGCCAATGTGCAGGTTAGAGTACAACTCCAAGTGTCTCCCACATACATACCATCTTGCACTTTGAGATCGTTTTTCAGTGAGAGAAATGTTCGTTCGACAACGATATTTATAGGCTAAGTGACGTATATACGCAACTTAGTGGGATTTTCCGGACCTGTTAAATATTGACCAATGATCACGAAATATTGATAATGACCAATGTATACATTAACTCACCGACACTGGAAAACTAACATCCGTATAAAAGGATGAATTGAAAATAGCAAGTGAGATATTTATCTACAATGTAGTTATAGAATAACTGCCGGCCATCGATGTATACAAGAAGCTTTATCATTTGCATTATTATGTGACAAATGTATACGAGAGGTTATCCAGTCAGACCCAATACATAATACGGCTCCACAGTTGCAGAAATTTCTTTGTTATCTACTAATTTGTAATTGCCGAGATGGCCATTCAAAAGAAATACCGTCTTTTAATGGTTAATTTTTCTATATTGTAATAACTGACAACCACAACAACCCAGATAGATACGTGTAATAAGTAAATGAAACCAATGAATATATGAGTAGATGTTTATTAGTTCATGTTAACTTGGAATACAGGAGTAGGAATGAAGAGATGTATTTTGTCACAAACATAAATTTAATAATTAAGAATAATAATTATTAGGGGAATTATGCAATATGGATGATTTCTGTTGCCGTTCTGTATCATTCGAATCATTCTTCAGTTGTCCCAATGGATACAGATGAATCTTATCCTTGGCATTATTATTTATACAGTAGGTTTCCAGGCAGACCCAATACATAATAGGGCTTCACTGTTGCAGAACTTTTTTTGCTATCTACTAATTTGTAATTGCCCGAAATGGTCATTCAAAAGAAATACCGTCATTTAATGGTTAATTTTTCTCTATTGTAATAACTGACAACCAAAAAGAACCCCCAGATAAACACTTGTAATAAGTAAATGAAAACCATTGAATATATGAGTGAATGTTTATTGGTTCATGTTAAGGACTCGAGGCCCGGGGAATAGGCTCAAAATATCGATATTTCCGGAAAGCATGTGGTATATGCAGATATATGTATTGCGAATTTGCGTAATGTTTTTCATAATATCTCACTCGACATTCTATCAACATATCTTACTTGCCAAAACAATCATGGGAAGAAAACGTTACAAGATTAATAGGACACGCATGCAGGCAAAAAGAAACTTTGATAAACATTATTACACGACTCCTGCTGTTCGGTCATATATACCTCCGATTCAGTATTATTTCATACTGCATTATCGCATTATACATGCGGCAAATGTAGAAAGTGAGGTATTCATTCAAAATAAATACTTTACGTATTCACCATCGTACATATAATTGTAAAAAGGCAAACATTATTCCCTCAAATTGTATACTTTCGCAATAATAGTAAAGTTTTTTAACTCCACACCGGAAATGGCCGCTGCCAGTTTTTTCCCGTTTGAGGTCTGTAGACTGACCAGTTCCTGTTTTCTTCTCTTTCCTTGAGCTAGACCTTTTTCAAACGGCAATTAAATCCATGAATGTCCAATTGCCGCAAATCACATCTCTGTAAGCCTTCTATAGAATGCTCGACGTCTACTCAATCACCCGCGGTGAGGGATTTCGGAAGGCGTGAAAACTGACCAGCATAAAAATTCATATTCGTGACTGGTTTTCTACACTTTCTCAAAATATATTGTTCCAAAGTGATTAAAGAGCGTTTGGTCTATAATCCCTATATGTTGTGTGAGAATATTTTGTCATTATCATGAAGTAGCGGATAATAATTACACAATATCATCTGAAAAGTAGATTATTTTTGTTTACGGTCTATATCCGACATATTTTTTTACACAGCTGGTACATACAAACTTGCTAATAACTTCTCTATTTTTCATCCGATCATGTCATGATGTCGGGGGGACACTTTAACAACATACTAGCCATTAATGCGCCGGCAACGCGGGCAGAATTTTGAATCGTACTAGCAAGTAATGTGCCGCAGCACGGGCAGAATCAGTAATCATTCTACAGTGATAGAGTTATCGATGAAAGTAATATGAAGTATAAGTTGTTGAGTCGAATTTACGATGTCACCTATGCGGTATTAAGCAGTAACTGCAATGTAAACATAGGTATTCAGTTTATTTTGTAGAAGAAGAAATGCAGCTGTAAGAAGCATGACGAATTCTCGGCCGGTAAAGAAGTGAAAGTAGAACGAATCAGCAACCGGAAAATTAAATCCGCTGTGCTTAACTATTTAAAATCAGTTGGGGTTCTAACGCAAAAAAGTAAATATATTTGCACAGGCTGTGAGGAATATGCCGAACGTTTCATTCATAGCGATGGCGTTAGCTCAATGGAAGTCACCGAAGATGTACCTGCCCAAGATGTGCCGATGCAGAAGACAGGTTACAAGGATAATTGGAAGCGGACGTAACCGAGTTCGTGGGGAAAATACGGAAGGGCCATCTTACATCCGATCAACTCATTGCCATCGCCTCAGCACTTGGTGCATCACAGTCACTTCATTTGTATAGGGATTCTGTGGACATCCTGGGGAATGACAGGGACTGTAAATATTTTGAATTCTATTCATCAACAGATTGGCTTCATCATCGTAATGCTGTTCTCATCTCATTCCTCTCGGGGTTATGCTGTCTTGACCAAGATGATGTGGTAGTTCATCAGAAAAAAAATGAAATGTCTTAGCCAACGCCGTGGAGCACGTGTACATGGTCAGGAATTTGAATTTCATTGGACCCATCTCATTCTCCAAGTCACTTCTCACTCATCAAAAGACCAACAGTAAATTTTCCGCCCAAATATCATCATCAGTTTCACCATCAGGAAGTTACACCTCATTACAGACCTGGATCAAGAGTCACAGCGCCGAGCCACTCCCATCACCACCAGCCACCGACGTCATTTCATTCCTGGACAATAACCAGAAAGTCTCCCCGAACTGGCGGGTGCCTTTGCAGGCCAAAGCTCTGGTCAGTATCATCACCATGGTCATGCATATCCTGTCATCAGACACCACCATCCAGCAATCGCCACATTTGTCACCCGTCCATTGGTTGCATCCGGACAGGACGACCCGCAAGGCAGCCTTCGAAACCATGAAGAAGGAAGATGCAACAATGGACACCATATTCCGACATCATCGCAGTAACTTCATAGCTGGTCGTCTGGGAAAATTGTATCAACAACAAACCACTGGCGGAGTGAAACTAACGACTATGCTGCTGAAGTTGCTGAATCATCATCCTAGAAGGACCCATACGATTTCATACCACATCATCACGCATCGAAACCTGTTGGAAGTCGCACTCGGAAATCCCATTCATGCCACTCCATGTTCATACTAAGCCGTCCATACAGTCATCAACAACATCTCATCCGAGGTTGGTATTGGGGAATCGCGCTCCTGGACAGTTGTCAAATGTGACGGAAACCCGTACCTCGTTGCCTGCCGGCATGCGAAGAAGTAACATCGAGGTGACGCATGCCGCATGCATCGCATTCCCTCGGCTGTTCTTCGCCCTGAACATGCCGAATTATAGACAAATCGAGACACGTCATCGTCTTATGTTTACAGACTGTCCACCGGAAGTACGAACATTCCTCGACATTTTCGAGACAATTTTCGTCACTGGCAACCCCAGCAAGGGCGAGGATGGGACTTCGTCCTGGAAGCAAAGAACCGGTGTGTGAAGAAGTGGATACCGGCAGAAAACCCGACCCCGGAACAGTGGATACGCGCCTGTCGCAATATTAAAGGATTAGATGAAGTAAGTTAACATTTGAAATAAAATTTTCGTAAAAGTTTTTAAGAGAAAGAACGTCTAAATATTGATTCCTATTTAACATGTTTTATCAGATTCGTTATGAAACAAAAACCTGTTTCAAAATGTGGAACTTCAGCCTACAGGCTTTTACATACATCGATATGAATATATTGAGTATGAACAATGATTACTGATAATTCCCAAAAAAAAAAAAAAATAAATAAATAAAATAAAAAAACAACACATATCTAATGGATGCAATTATGAATGTAACAAAAATATGGAATGTTTTTAAAAGTCCGGCAGGATTTGGGCCTCCAACCTAGGCAGGTTGCATGTACCCAATAATTACAGTTTGCCACATCGCAACCTACCCAGGGACCCATTTGTTCATCTGCGGGTGTGCCAAACTCTACCCTACACAGGCAACAATTTTCAGATTCCTCTCCAACGGGTTTGTCTGTTGGACCAGTAGATGATGTTTCCCGCAACCTGGCCCTCCGCACTGAAATTTCATTTTTCTTCTTTCCAAATCTGGGTTTCGCAGCAGACGAGGTAGAGGGACCGCGGGGACCGAATAATGGGGCAGGTGGGATGGACAAATTAAAGGAACATGGTGTATGAACAATTTGGGTGGGCTGAGTTTGGGGTTCGAGTTGAAAAGGTGGGGGTAGGGTTGAGGGTTCCAGGGAATCGTTTGGTGAGGAGGATGTCATGGGGAGGATATTTAAAGTAACAACAAAAACACTAATCACCTTCTATTGCTATGGAGTTATGCAACTAGCCCACTCACCAACTTCACATGCTCTTTTCAGGAGTTACCTCGCATGTATCCTATGAGTGGATTTTTAAGTATGCCCGCATAGTGAGCTAATTTCATTCTACTTTACTAGCGAGTAATGTGTCGGCATCACGGGCACATTCGTTCAGCATTAGAACTTGCCATATATAAATCTGGCTTGACGATCAAAAAACAATGCAGTTATAGTTCCTCAGTCTGATTCATGATATGATATAGTGAGTTGTTCATATTTTTGGATAATTAACGCTTTAATATCCGTCGCAACTCACCATGTTCTTGTACAGGCTGGTGGCAAAATAAATCCGCTTCCCCGTCGACCGGTGACGTATTTCTAAATAAACCTCGGTTTCACAGGTGATGTTGATGTATGTGGCCTACGAAAGCAACAGCAATAATCAGTAATGGTGTATTGTACTTGTGTATTTTTAGATGGAGAAAGAGATGAATGAGGTATTTCACTGTAACATAGACGACCCAGACTATATGTACCATCCAAATCTGGACCGCGAGATGACTGCATGGCGAATTGCAGGCGTCTAGTCCGTCATTCATAATCCAGCCGTCGTCCATTAGAGAATATCCGCGTCCATAATCCAAAGACCTATTCCATTTCCATATAACAGTATTAGCACCAAATTCAAAAAGACAAAAGTATACATAAACATAGGCTTGTTTCCTGCAAGAGAGAAGCGGTCAACAATTTTCAATGATGCCGGCAAGACATCATGATGTTCCAAAAAATCAAATCCGTATCGCTGATCAGTATTCTTAATCCATAATATTCGTTATAGAGTCGTCATCTAAAAAGATGTATCTCAGTCACGCTTTGATTGTGCGCTGTTCATATGAGTACCATGATCTTGAAGTTTTGGACAATACGGCCCCTAGCCCGGGTTAAGCGGAATTAGACACAAGTTACGAAACGTAGCGCCATAGATCTTGCACGCTACGTTCGTATTTTGCTATCAGCATGCGATATGTATCGCCGAATTTGAGAAACTTTGAGTGGAGGCGCTTGGTGGAATAGCCCTGTTTTATAAGTTTCTGCAACAATGTTTTGTGATGTGCGGTCATCGAGTTATCTGGCGAATCCAACTCAGGCGACGGCCCATGTCACCATGGAGGGCAAACCATGCCACAAGACATTGGTGGAGTTCGCCAGTCTGTCAAAGAACGAGGTCCTATACAGACAGGTAGTCGGTGAACGTGGGTTCAAATCTGCACCCAAGTTGGTCAAATTGACTATTCTTGAGGAGGATGAGAAGGAGGAGGAGGTGAACGACGAGGAGGACAACGACGAAGACGAGGGGGGAGGGGGAGAACGACGAGGAGGATTAGCCATTTCATTAACATTATATTTATTTAACACTTAATTATCACATTTTTCACACGTCTTGCATATCGCTCCAATTTTAGCATCTTACATTCCTGAACAGTGACTTTTTCCTAGAGCCATACGACGTCGCCCTCCTCTTGCTGACAGGTCTCTTTTCCCACGAAAGTGGCACTTGTAGGAGGGAGCCTGTCCCTTCGTCTATTTGACCGGGTTTTTGATGGGCCCCTCCGCCTCGGTGTACTCTTCGGGTTCGTTGTACTCTTCGGGATCACTTAGAGAGAAATCAATAAATTATTTCGCATTGTGGCACTATCTAACACTAAGCGGATACGTTCAATCTGATAACATATGTATAACCTTCATGTGGGGAGGGGGCAGAATTGTCCTCGATGATGGAGGCACCAGTCCGGGATAGGTCACATTCTGAATTTGTGGCAGAAATTTGTATTTGGCCAGACCGGAGCACCGGTTTTGGAGCACCGTGGGACTGGCTGGGAGGTGTGGGAACTGGGCACACCTTTAAAGGAATAGAAAACCCTAAGATGATGCATACGTATATCGAAAGAACTATATCATTAGTATTCGAAAAACAAAACAAATCAGCTTTTCTAGTAATTCCGAATGAATGAGATCATTTTGAACATCAGAACTATTGCCCAGATCAATAATCCGTGGAAGTCGCCATTTTAACAAGCCCGAGAGCCGTTAGCCAATGAAAATCCTTTAAATATCACCTGACATTATTCCTGTGACGTAGTTGGGCCCAAGCCAGAGTAGCTGATAACATGGAGACGAATTGAAAATTATTCTGTCGATGGCTTTTGACAGATCGGTGGACCTTTCTTTACGCTCCGAGACGATTAGGAGGATCGTGATATATGAATGTCGAATTCATATACAGGTTGACATGTGGCATTTTGCATATGATTTCACAAGCTCTCTTTCTGAGGCAAGAATATTAGGCCACATCACCCGATAGCAGTAGAAGAAACGCTGCTAATGTTACCGTTGTTGTTGTTTAATGCTTTACCTTATGGGATAGAGCCCGGATGACAAAGGCATATTTCTCGCAGCGCCATCTACATAAAAATAGTATGGCCCACAAACGTCACAGTCATTCCAACATGTCGCAGATCATAAAGTGTTAAAGTGTGATCGATAAATCGGTGTTTACTCAGCTGTAGAATTTTGTTAATTTTTTCTACCCGTGTTTTTGGAATCTGATGGCATAATTCTGTCATGTCGAGCACAAGTTTACGCAGAGTTTACTATTCCTTTAAGGGGGACGATACTGGAGTTCGCCTCCCTGAATTATTAATTTACTTTTTTTCTCCCAATCTTATACCCTTCCCCATGCTTCGAAGACGCATCGTCATATAGGATCCATTGTACTGTTACGTACTGTGTGATAATGTATTGTCTTTTAAATTGTATTTGTATTGTCTATTGTTGCATTTTTACCTTTTATGTCTACTTCATAGCAATGTATATATCTACTATACAAGTTTTAATGAAATATCAATGAACCATGGGCATCCAGGAAATATTCATTTAAAATATAAGGTATGGTCGCAAAGTCGATATCATTGTAATGCCCACTGAATTGTTGTAAGTCAACGGTGGCTGTGAACAGATTCTAGAGGACGACCATATTTGAAGTTGAAATGATACCATATTTTTCCTAATTTCTAAATTTGGCTATATTTCAATACTTTTGTTATTTAATTTGGGAAGAATATAAAACCATCGATATGCTTTCTTGTATTAGATTGTAGTTCACTTTGTATTCAGTATTATGTAATATATTTACCTATCGACAAATTATTTACCAACCCTGTTTTAGTCATGGTTTTGTATCAGCGGTATTGGAAACCGTGAATGACAAGGAGTCCGGATTCATATATATTACCGGGACATAAATCCCTCATACTGATATTACAAATGTATGCGTGGTGTTAATTCTCTTTAGTCCTTCTCATAGCAATATTGTTAATTGATTATCCATGGTGATGGTAGGTGAAAGCAGTCAGAAGTTGCCAACATGTCATCTACGGCCCTGATCAGAGGTAACTAACTGTATAATTCTTATTCCACATACGTATACCTTTCTACCCTATCCGATATTGCAAAAACGTCAGAAAACCAAATAGATACCGTACGGAGTGAAGGACGTTTGTTTTAGCATTTTGCGTATAAGTATCAGGCCTATTGCTTCTTTACCTTATTTACAAATAACTTGAGAACAGCTTTAATCAAAATAGTGATACGGTGTGGTGTAATTGATAACATTGGATCAGTTGCTGTTGAACGTAGATGCCATATTTCAGAAACATAATGAAGTACATTTTTATATTTTGACTTCATTCAACCCATTACATACGAATCAATTTTGCTCAATATCTGACGTTTGCAGATGCACAGTCAGAACAAAGATGATGGCCCATAACCCTTTAAGGGTGATCAGGCCTCAGACCGGGTCATCATCTTTAAAAAGTGATGAGATAGAGCCATCACCCTTAAATGGTGACGGCCATCACCTTTTAATGGTGATGGCCTGATTTACATTCAGTGCTTATCAATCGTCTGGGGTGACGGCCAACATTTTCAAAGTTGACCATAAAAAAGGGTGATGGTTCTAACTCGTCACCTTGGGCTTCGTGGACAATCTGAGGCCATGATCGAGTATGGGTCCAAGGTTTATAGATTATATGTAGCAGTACCGCACAACTACTCCAAATAGGGATACATATAGAGAGCGGGGCTTGTCCGCGGTAAATTGAGCCCGCTAAGCATCTAATTTCACGAGAAGCATCACATGCCGCAGTCCGATGGGGATAAGGTGAAGGGCAGTGGCTGGGGTCGATTTACCCGTGGTGATACTGTACCAGTATAGAGCAAAACTTCAGAGCATCACGCAATACCTATGTCCATCCAAATGAAAATATATAAGATATGTTGAAGACAATACATCCATGAAATTTGGAATAACGAGGGTGAGTGGGGTGAATATTTACTTGGGAAATTTCTTCTTTCTACGATAGAAAAAAGAATATGGTGACGCACTGAAGTCCTTCTAAAAATGCATTAGGGAACAAAAAAAGAGACATGATAACTAAAATTAACTTTATTCACTTTATTCATGTTAGTTATAAAATGGTTCGTTAAACAATGACATGAATGATGATATGAAGAATGTATGATAATTGTCCGTAATAACGCGAAGGAGTACGTCGCATATTGACTCCTTCATGGTATCCATATTTCATTGGTTATTTTCTTTTTCGCTCGTCATGATACTTAATAACCTCCATCGAAAGTCTGTCTTTGGAATACTCTTCTCCCTTGTGTGATGCTGCACTTGCGTCTAAAGTCTGGGTATATGCAAGAAATAGACAACAAGTTTGATGTAGTGACGTTTTCCATGCATTTGAAATAATATAGTAAATAATTGCTGGCTTTCAAAGCCTACTTTTGGCGTACGAGAAAGCATGCTTATTTCTGAATATCACAAAACGACCCAAAACTATCTGATTTAAATCTAAGTGCCTTACTCAATTTTAGAATGTATAGTTATTGGTCATTGTAATTGAATTCTGCCTTCATTTGAACATAAATATGGTCAAATTCAAAATTAAGCCGCCTTTCATCCTCTCTGCCTGTTATGAGAAGAATGATTACCTTAAACGCTGTACGATGTGTAAAATATTAGGCGTTCCATAATGCGGATAACGGGGCAGGAATGTGACTGCAGCAAAATCGCTGCACGCTTTTCTCGCTTTGCACGCGGCCCTGTCTTTGCAAATGGCTGCGCCCACAAGAGTATAAAATGATGTAGAAGCTCCGTGGATTTTTATGAAAATCTGATGTAGATAGATGAACATAAGTATGAGCATGACGGTAAGTAGTGGATCGATTTTAGTCAATTCGTGTCAGAGACATGCCGTGGAAGTATTTGTCGCCAATGTGCAGGTTAGAGTACAACTCCAAGTGTCTCCCACATACATACCATCTTGCACTTTGAGATCGTTTTTCAGTGAGAGAAATGTTCGTTCGACAACGATATTTATAGGCTAAGGGACGTATATACGCAACTTAGTGGGATTTTCCGGACCTGTTAAATATTGACCAATGATCACGAAATATTGATAATGACCAATGTATACATTAACTCACCGACACTGGAAAACTAACATCCGTATAAAAGGATCAATTGAAAATAGCAAGTGAGATATTTATCTACAATGTAGTTATAGAATAACTGCCGGCCATCGATGTATACACGAAGCTTTATCCTTTGCATTATTATTTATACGGTAGGTTTCCAGGCAGACCCAATACATAATACGGCTTCACTGTTGCAGAACTTTTTTTGCTATCTACTAATCTGTAATTGTCCGAAATGGTCATTCAAAAGAAATACCGTCATTTAATGGTTATTTTTTTCTATTGTAATAACTGACAACCACAAAGAACCCCCAGATAAACACTTGTAATAAGTAAATGAAAACCATTGAATATATGAGTGAATGTTTATTAGTTCATGTTAAGGACTCGAGGCCCGGGAATAGGCTCAAACTATCGGTATTTCCGGAAAGCATGTGGTATATGCAGATATATATATTGCGAATTTGCGTAATGTTTTTCATAATATCTCACTCGACATTCTATCAACATATCTTATTTGCCAACACAATCATGGGAAGGAAACGTTACAAGATTAGTAGGACACGCATGCAGGCAAAAAGAAACTTTGATAAACATTATTACACGACTCCTGCTGTTCGGTCATATATACCTCCGATTCAGTATTACTTCATACTGCATTATCGCATTATACATGCGGCAAATGTAGAAAGTGAGGTATTCATTCAAAATAAATAGTTTACGTATTCACCATCGTACATATAATTATAAAAAGGCAAACATTATTCCCGCAAATTGTATACTTTCGCGATAATAGTAAAGTTTTTTAACTCCACACTGGGAATGGCTGCTGCCAGTTTTTTCCCGTTTGAGGTCTGTAGACTGACCACTTCCTGTTTTCTTCTCTTTCCTTGAGCTAGACCTTTTTCAGTGGGCAATTAAATCCATGAATGTCCAATTGCGGCAAATCACATCTCTGTAAGCCTTCTATAGAATGCTCGACGTCTACTCAATCACCCGCGGTGAGGGATTTCGGAAGGCGTGAAAACTGACCAACGGGGCATATTCCAGCATAAAAATTCATCTTCGTGACTGGTTTTCTACACTTTCTCAAAATATATTGTTCCAAAGTGATTAAAGAACGTTTGGTCTATAATCCCTATATGTTGTGTGAGAATATTCTGTCATTATCATGAAGTAGCGGATAATAATTACAGAATATCATCTGAAAAGTAGATTATTTTTGTTTACGGTCTATATCCGACATATTTTTTTACACAGCTGGTACATACAAACTTGCTAATAACTTCTCTATTTTTCATCCGATCATGTCATGATGTCGGGGGGACACTTTAACAAGATACTAGCCATTAATGCGCCGGCAACGCGGGCAGAATTTTGAATCGTACTAGCAAGTAATGTGCCGCAGTACGGGCAGAATCAGTAATCATTCTACAATGATAGATTCATGAGTTATCGATGAAAGTAATATGAAGTATAAGTTGTTGAGTCGAATTTACGATGTCACCTATGCGGTATTAAGCAGTACCAGCAATGTAAACATAGGTATTCATTTTACTTTGTAGAAGAAGAAATGCAGCTGTAAGAAGCATGACGGATTCTCGACCGGTAAAGAAGTGAAAGTAGAACGAATCAGCCACCGGAAAATTAAAGCCGCTGTGCTTAACTATTTAAAATCAGTTGGCGTTCTAACGCAAAAAAGTAAATATATTTGTACAGGCTGTGAGGAATATGCCGAACGTTTCATTCATAGCGATGGCGTTAGCTCAATGGAAGTCACCGAAGATGTACCTGCCCAAGATGTGCCGATGCAGAAGACAGGTTACAAGGATAATTGGAAGCGGACGTAACCGAGTTTGTGGGGAAAATACGGAAGGGCCATCTTACATCCGATCAACTCATTGCCATCGCCTCAGCACTTGGTGCATCACAGTCACTTCATTTGTATAGGGATTCTGTGGACATTCTGGGGGATTACAGGGACTGTAAATATTTTGAATCCTATTCATCAACAGATTGGCTTCATCATCGTAATGCTGTTCTCATCTCATTCCTCTCGGGGTTATGCTGTCTTGACCAAGATGATGTGGTAGTTCATCAAAAAAAAAAAATGTCTTGGCCAACGCCGTGGAGCACGTGTACATGGCCAGGAATTTGAATTTCATTGGACCCATCTCATTCTCCAAGTCATTTCTCACTCATCAAAAGATCAACAGTAAATTTTCTGCCCAAATATCATCATCAGTTTCACCATCAGGAAGTTACACCTCATTACAGACCTGGACCAAGAGTCACAGCGCCGAGCCACTCCCATCGCCACCAGCCACCGACGTCATTTCATTCCTGGACAATAACCAGAAAATCTCCCCGAACTGGCGGGTGCCTTTGCAGGCCAAAGCTCCGGTCAGTATCATCACCATGGTCATGCATATCCTGTCATCAGACACCACCATCCAGCAATCGCCACATTTGTCACCCGTGCATTGGTTGCATCCGGACAGGACGACCCGCAAGGCAGTCTTCGAAACCATGAAGAAGGAAGATGCAACAATGGCCACCATATTCCGACATCATCGCAGTAACTTCATAGCTGGTCGTCTGAAAAATTGTATCAACAACAAACCGCTGGCGGAAGTGCAACCGACGACCATGCTGCTGAAGTTGCTGAATCATCATCTCAGAAGGACCCATACGATTTCATACCACATCATCACGCATCGAAATCTTTTGAAGTCGCACTCTGAACCCCCATTCATGCCACTCCATGTTCATACCAAGCCGTCCATACAGTCATCAACAACATCTCATCCGAGGTTGGTATTGGGGAATCGTGCTCCTGGACAGTTGTCGGATGTGACGGGAACCCGTACCTCCTTGCCTGCCGACTTCAAGAGTATCATTTCATTTGTCCCATCTGTCAACATGAGTCACCATCACATGATCATCTTCAACGGCATATGTCCAATCACCATGGAATTCACAACATCAATACATCATTGTGGCATCTTTTCCCCCATGTTTTGTTTGTTCCTGGTACAGGACACTTTGAAATTAATGTGGTCAAGGCTGCATTTAAACTTGTGGACTTAAACCCTCGCACATCAGATCCTTGGTTTCCGATCATCCAGAGCACTGCATTATTGTAGTATTTCATCGAACCATGACAAATCCTGGCAGATGATCGACACCATCCTCTTCGCCACCACAGATGAATAAAATGCATCGGGGAAGGGATTCATCCCACCATCGGGCATGCGAAGAAGTAACATCGGGGTGACACATGCCGCACGCATCACATTCCCTCGGTTGTTCTTCGCCTTGAACATGCCGAATTACAGACAAATCGAGACACATCAGCTATGGAGTTATGCAATTAGCCCACTCACCAACTTCACATGCTCTTTTCAGGATTTTCCTCGCATGTACCCTATTAGTGGATTTTTAAGTATGCCTGCTTATCGAGCTAATTTCATTCTAGTTTACTAGCGAGAAATGTGCCGGCATCAGGGGCACACTCATTCAGCATTAGAAATTGCCATATATAAATCTGGATTGACGATCAAAAAACAATGCAGTTATAGGGGCCGTGTGGTCATATCATCCAAGTTGCCACATGAACAGGTACAATAAAAGCGTACCTGAGGTACAGCACATATCACGAATCGTCAGATTCTTGGTATGTGCTTTAGAATAGGTTAACTAGAAGACTATTCTGTGAAGTCATGTGACGCAGTCAGTATGTCGGCACCTCTTCCCACTTCCCTTATATGTGTTGTAATTCAGCCTGATTCATGATATGATATATCGAGTTGTTCATATTTTTGGATAATTAACGCTTTAATATCCGTCGCAACTCAACAGTTTCTTGTACAGGCTGGTGGCAAAATAAGTCCGCTTCCCCGTCGACCGGTGACGTATTTCTAAATAAACCTCGGTTTCACAGGTGATGTTGATGTCTGTGGCCTATGAAAGCAACAGCAATGATCACTAATGCTGTATTGTACTTGTGTATTTTTAGATGGAGAAAGCAATGCATGAAGTATTTCACTGTAACACAGACGACCCAGACTACATGTACCATCCAAATCTGGACCGCGAGATGACTGCATGGCGAACACACATGCGGTCATCGAGTTATTTCTGGCGAATCCATCTCAGGAGACGGCCCATGTCACCATGGAGGGCAAACCATGCCACAAGACATTGGTGGAGTTCGCCAGTGTGTGTCAAAGAAACAAGGTCCTATGGAGACAGGTAGTCGGTGAACGTGAGTTCAAATCTGCACCTAAGTTGATCAAATTGACTATTCTTGAAGAGGATGAGAAGGAGGAGGAAAACAACGAGGAGGAGAACGTCGAGGACGAGCAGGAGGACGAGGAGGACGAGGAGGATTAGCCATTTCATTAACATTATATTTATTTAACACTTAATTATCACATTTTTCGCACGTCTTGCATATCGCTCCAATTTTAGCATCTTACATTCCGGAACAGAGTCTTTTTCCTAGAAGCATGCGACGTCGCCCTCCACTTGCTGCCAGTGATGAAGGACAGGCCTCTCTTCCCACGAAACCGGCACTTGTAGGAGGGAGCCTGTAGGAGGGGGAATTGTCCTCGATGATGGAGGCACCAGTCCGAGATAGGTCACATTGTGAATTTGTGGCAGAAATTTGTATTTGGCCAGACCGGAGCACCGGTTTTGGAGCACCGTGGAACTGGCTGATAGGAGTGGGAACTGGGCACACCTTTAAGGGGGACGATACTGAAGTTCGCCTCCCTGAATTATTAATTTACTTTTGTTTCTTTCACTCCTATGCCCTTCCCCATGCTCCGAAGACACACCAAAGAAAGATTCATTTAAAATATAAGGTATGGTCGCAAAGTAGATATCATTGTAATGCCCACTGAATTGTTGGAAGTCAACGGTGGCTGTGAACAGATTCTGTCAGAGGACGACCATATTTGAAGTTGAAATGATACCATATTGTTTCCAATTTCTGAATTTGGCTACTATCTCAATACTTTAGTTATTTAATTTGTGAAGAATATAAAACCATTGATATGCTTTCTTGTATTAGATTGTAGTTCATTTTGTATTCAGTATTATGTAATATATTTACCTATCGACAAATTATTTACAAACCATGCTGTTTTAGTCATGGCTTTGTATCAGCGGTATTGGAAACCGTTAATGACAAGGAGTCAGGATTCATATATTTTACCGGGAAATAAATCTTCGATACTGATATTACAAATGTATGCGTGGTGTTGTTAATTCTCTTTAGTCCTTCTCATAGCAATATTGTCAGTTGATTATCCATGGTGATGGTAGGTGAAAGCAGTCAGAAGTTGCTAACATGTCATCTACGGCCCTGATCAGAGATAACTAACTGTATAATCCCATGTTGTCGCTATATGGCATACAATAATTTCCATGCTGTCGCTATATGGCATACACGGACGTGGAAAACATGTATCTATCGACCTTAAACTGGAAATATATAGACGAAATATTGGTCGCAACACCAGACCACGTATACCTTTCTACCCTATCCGATATTTGCAAAAACGTCAGAAACCCAAATAGATACCGTACGGAGTGACGGACGTTTGTTTTAGCATTTTTTGAATAAGTATCAGGCCTATTGCTTCCTTGCCTTATTTACAAGATAAACTGAGAACAGCTTTAACCAAAATAGTGTTACGGTGTAGTGAAATTAATAACATTGGATCAGTTGCCGTTGAACATAGATACCATATTTCAGAGATATAATGAAGCATATTTTGCGAAAAGTACATTTTTATATTTTGACTTCATTCAACCCATTACATACGAATCAATTTTGCTCAATATCTGACATTTGCAGATACACAGTCAGAACAAAGATCAAAACTTCAGAGCATCAGGCAATACCATGTCCATTCAAATGAAAATAAATAAGATATGTTGAGGACAATTCATCCGTGATATTTGAAATAACGAGGGTGAGTGGGGGTGAATATGTACTTGGGAGCTATCTTCTTTCTACGATTGGAAGAAGAATATGATGATGCACTGAAGTCCTTGTAAAGATGCATTGGGGAACACAAACAGACATGATGATAACTAAAATTAACTTTATTCATGTTAAATGGTTCGTTAAACAATGCCATGAATGATGATACGAAGAACGTATGATAATTGTCCGTAATAACGCGAAGGAGTACGTCGCATATTGACTTCTTCAAGGTATCCATATTTCGTTGGTTATTTTCTTTTTCGCTGAGCATGATGTTGAATAATCCCCATCGAAAGTCCGTCTTTGGAATACTCTTTTGCTGCACTTGCGTCTAAAGTCTGGGTATATGCAAGAAATAGACAACAAGTTTTCACGTTTTCCATGCATTTGAATTAATATAGTAAATAATTACTGGCTTTCAAAGCCTATTTTTGGCGTACGAGAAAACATGCTTGTTTCTGAATGTCAAATGTCACAAACGACCCAAAACTGATTTAAATCTGTAAGTGTCTTACTCAATTTTGGAATGTATAGTTATTGGTCATTGTAATTGAATTCTGCCTTAATTTGAAAATAAATATGATCAAATTCATAATTAAGCCGCCTTCCTCCTCTCTGCCTTTTATGAGAGGAATGAATACCTTAAACGCTGTACGATGTGTAAAATATGAGGAGTTCCGTAATGCGGATAACGGACCGTAACTTCAACTGATAATGTCTATCTAGGTTACCAGACATGTTACCCTGTGTGAAAAGGCCCTGGCCATGACCCGAAGTGAACAGGACTGTATCAAACTTGTTGGTGCGACAAAGAACATTGATTTGGCGTCCACTCTCACCACATTCTGTCTTGGGTGTGCGGAACGACTTCAGTTTGAAAGCTCTCCTAAAATCACTTTGTTTGATGTCAAACGGTATGACATCAATGTTCGTTCTGTTTGGGGTCATATGGCATCCGGTGGCGGATGTGCCAAACTCAACGAGACTGACAACGATGGGTGTCTCGGGATTATCCAGAAAACCCTTCACTAGGTTAGAGATGGACATCGGGAAATTTTGGGGGAAGAAAGTGGTGGGGAAGACAGCTTTAGCCGCTGAAGAGGAAAGACAACATGCATTGAACAGTAATACCACGCCTGAGGATTTTCCTGCCATTTCTGTGGTGTGTGATGGGGGCTGGAGCAAGAGAAGCCATAAGTACACCAATAATGCTCTAGGTGGTGTGATCATTGGGTTGAACAGTAAGAAAATACTACACTTCGGAGTGAGGAACAAAACATGCCAAACCTGTTCATATGCAGAAACCAGACGAAACGATCCCATTGAACAGGAGTGCCATACAAATTGGAATGGGAGCTCCCAGGCAATGGAAGCTGACATCATTCTGGAGTCTGAGGATAATGACGGAATTAGATACACGCAGATTATTGCTGATGGAGACAGCTCCACAGTTTCTACATTGGTAGATGAAGGCCCTCCATGGTGTCGTGATCTAAACAAGCTTGAATGCGCTAACCATGCTATCAAGTGTGTGTGAGGCCATCTGGATAAACTGGCGAGGATAAGCCTCGGTATAAGGGTCCCAATCGCCTGACGAAAAATGTTAGGATCCGCCTCTGTACCATCCTGCGATGTGCAATAAAAAGGAGGTCAGAGGAAACAGACAGGCCGGCTGCCATAAAGAAGTTGAAACACGATATTAAGAACTGTTTTAATCATGTATTCGGAAACCATGACACCTGCAACAAAGATGTATGCAAAGCACAGGAAGAGTGCCAGGAACAGGTTAATGGCATGGATGAAGGTGAAGAAAGTGGACGAGGGGAAGCTACCAAGACTGGAGTACATGTAAGAGGTGGGACGACTGGAGAGCGGAGGAAGGAATGTAGGGGAGCAAGAGAAGGAGGCACAGTCAACATTGACTCAGAGATGAGAAATGATGTGATGAGGATTTTGAATCGCGTTGCTGCTAAATCAGAGAAACTGATTTCAAATTACACAACAAACCTGGCGGAAAACTGGATGAGCATCAGAAGC
This sequence comes from Hanleya hanleyi, assembly GCA_036873755.1. Taxonomy (NCBI): domain Eukaryota; kingdom Metazoa; phylum Mollusca; class Polyplacophora; order Lepidopleurida; family Hanleyidae; genus Hanleya; species Hanleya hanleyi. The sequence goes on from JAVTVY010012706.1 coordinate 40,394, forward strand.
AAGTTTGATGGATGGGGGGGGGGGGGAATTTATAAATCGATGCAGCCGTGCATCTTGGCATGCACGTTGTCTTAGAGCAGCCCTGTGCCGTAATCTTGGGTGCAAGTGGTCCGCCAAGGTGTGGGAGGAGGTCACGAAAACACCAGCAACTTCAGTATTCATCGGAGGGGGAGGTCAATACCCGAGCCATCACTGCCCAAGCCAAAGGTCAAGGCAATGCAGATGTACGGCAATGAAAATGGAAGAGAAAATTAGCCAGACAGGTTCAAAATCAGTCAAACAAAGCCAAGCTAACGTATGGAGACATTGGAGAGGAATGTGCGGATGTGGATCCCACAGAGCTCGCCAGACTGACAAATAAATTCTATCGGGAGAACGTTAGAATCGGTGCTACTCAGTGCACTGATCTGAAGAAGAGCACGAGGGAACAGCCTGTGTGATGAGTGGCACACTAATCGTAAATTACGCTCGACTGCTTCAAACTTCGGAAACATCCTGACCAAAAAACCCAAAATCAAGCTGAAGGCAACAGTTGAACGTCTACTATACAGTAACTTCCAGGAAACATCTTGCACTCGATATGATCTCCGACAGGAGAGAGCTTCCATCCAGGAATATGAGATTCGCCAAGCTAATAGTAAAGAAAACATCACCGTGGAGTCATGTGGGTTATTTGTGAATCCCTCTATTCCTTTTCTTGGAGCATCACCTGCTGGGATTGTCTTTGTGAATGGTGTTGCGTCTGGTCTACTGGAGATCAAAAATGTTCTGAAAGACAAGCCCGTCACCCTGTTGGAAGCATCCAGGAAAAGCAGTTTGTCTCAAATCCATTGATGGGAAGTTGGAGCTAAAAAACACCATGCCTATTACTACCAATGTCTTGGCCAACTTCAAATCACAGGATATTATAGTTGGTTAGATATCGTGGTCAGGACTGTTGAACCCTATGAGTTGCATGTGAAGCGGATTGCGCCTGATGTTGATCTATGCGAATCAATGATACTCGTCAAGCTCTCCAACTTTTACTTCAAGGCTGTCCTTCCTAGCGTTGCCTAGGCATGGAAAAATACCGGACATTCGTGAACCTGGATCAAACTGGGTACATAATAAATATATTTTTCATAGTTTTATACAGTGAACCCTCATTATAACAACATTCGTTACAAGAGATACGTCATAGCGAAAATGTTTACAGAAACAAATGCTCATAAATAGACATATTCTCTGTTCATAAGAATCATTAGAATGACAAATTTAATTTGGACAATGGTCATTATAAGGAGGGTTTATTGTATAACTCATTTCCACTCTTTATCCCTATGTGTATCATACCGTTCAAGCTGGTACATGTAGACATGTACATGTATGATATATTGAACTTCATATGCTCAAGCTATTATTGGTCAATTCCCACAATCATTATATGGTATGCAACACGAAACACTCAGGTAAGTTCTTCATCAAACTGTCAATTTACATGAATATAGTATAAAAGGCTGGAAGAGAAATAACAATGGAACAACTTTTAAAAGTTGTATCATTTATATATATTTACAGATTGATGATAAACCATCACCAAAGCAGCCGGATGTGAAACCTCTTGAAAATATATTAACTGATCAACCCCACATCAGACCTACGAGACGTTGTAGGTATGTAGGTTACACTTTCAAATGTCACTCTGACAAATGTTCATCTAATTCATTTGTGCATGTAGTACATGTAACTCATTTATCTTGACATAAAGGAACAGTCATATCGTTGAGTATTACGAGGGTAAAGACAATCTATAAGTTATTGTGTTACTCGGAGATTTGGTCTGTATCACAGTTCTGTTGAACCAAAAATGCTAACCTACATGATTTAAGTTACACACATGGTGGTACACTTCTGATTTGCCTTTCAATACTTCAGGTTGCCAAAGATTCAGTTTGTTGGGAAACGTATAAGACATCTTTGGATTAACAACCAACAACAGGAGCGGTTCCCTGGTAAGTATATTACATTTATATTTTTTTAGGAATTTATATCATTTAATTGATTAAAAATTAACAAGGAATTGTGATGTCATCCTCTCTGGCAAATCTGTTCTCTATGAGCAAATCCCCTTGGGTTATGGTGTCACATCAGGGGAGACAATTTCACTCGCATCAGGGGAGATAATTCATTTTCTTCATTTCAATTGAAGTATTTCTGTTGATCAGGAGTGTGGTGAACACCTGCACATTTTGCTGTTGCATAGGAACTGTACTTCGTCTGCTTTCTCGCATTGATGGGGATCAGCAGGCGAACATGAGGTTCAATATGATGGGGATAATGAAACCTACATTGTGGACCATTTGCTTCAGGATTATGTGAAGAAATCTCTTTTCTTTGTGTGATATTGGTGAGTAACTTAACCCAAGTAATAGTATACTGAGCTTAATCAGAACTTCAACTTTCTCTGCACATACACATGTCATCATTACCTGTCCAAAGACAATATGCAACACATGTAACCTAATAATGATATTGAGCAATATTGATGTGTCAAAACAATACATTTTCTTCATTATGGCAATACAATATTTCAAGTATATCCTCAGCATGATTGCTGATATTTCTGAGTGTGGACATTATACATAAATTCATCACGAAATTTCTCTTCTATGTACTTAGGTGGACACCTGTTTCATTCAGTATACATGTGTATGGAATTAAAGGAATAGTAAACTCTGCGTAAACTCGTGCTCGACATGACAGAATTATGCCATCAGATTCCAAAAACACGGGTAGAAAAAATTAACAAAATTCTACAGCTGAGTAAACACCGATTTATCGATCACACTTTAACACTTTGTGATCTGCGACATGTTGGAATGACTGTGACGTTTGTGGCCATACTATTTTTATGTAGATGGCGCTGCGAGAAATATGCCTTTGTCATCCGGGCTCTATCCCATAAGGTAAAGCATTAAACAACAACAACGGCAACATTAGCAGCGTTTCTTCTACTGCTATCGGGTGATGTGGCCTAATATTCTTGCCTCAGAAAGAGAGCTTGTGAAATCATATGCAAAATGCCACATGTCAACCTGTATATCAATTCGACATTCATATATCACGATCCTCATAATCGTCTCAGAGCGTAAAGAAAGGTCCACCGATCTGTCAAAAGCCATCGACAGAATAATTTACAATTGGTCTCCATGTTATTAGCTACTCTGGCTTGGGCCCAACTACGTCACAGGAATAATGTCAGGTGATATTTAAAGGATTTTCATTGGCTAACGGCTCTCGGGCTTGTTAAAATGACGACTTCCACGGATTATTGATCTGGGCAATAGTTCTGATGTTCAAAATGATCTCATTCATTCGGAATTACTAGAAAAGCTGATTTGTTTTGTTTTTCGAATATTAATGATATAGTTCTTTCGATATACGTATGCATCATCTTAGGGTTTTCTATTCCTTTAACTGAACTAACTGAAGTTGTAGTACCATGCAAAATGGTAGACATCTATGTCAACATATTCTATAACTTCCTGTCTCTTATTTTATATTTTTCAGTTGTGTTCTGAACTACTTGTATATAGTTTGCTGGTGATGATTACCACTGCTTTCCTTCTGATTTTGGAATGTTGGACATCGGCTATCTTGACTGCAGAATAAGGTAAGTTCACAATGTTGTTCATTTTATTTAGTTTCTCACCACAATTTTGAATCCGTTACATTGCTTACTAACTGTACTGCAGCTGTTGAAAATTTGGCATTCGTTTCTAATTCTGTGCCGTTATGAAAATATTGCAGAAAGAGTGTGTGACACTATGTAAAATTCATAATAGCCATAGTGTGGTATGCAAAGCCCTTAAATATTAAATTTATTATATTTGATGTATTCATTACTACTGAATATTTTTAGATACACAGAAGAGACTCTCCGTTAGAAATCAGCAGTAAGTTAGATAATAGATATAAACATTACGCACTCTTATTGCTCAGCATAGTGATATAATATACATGTAAATATTCCAGCATGGATCGGTGTTTACTCGACAATTAGCGGTATATACAATTACCTTAGGAAAATGAAGTTACCGTGTTATTAATTTTGTCCATTCTAATTACGGTTCAATGTTCAACAGGATAGTTCGCCACACTGAATTTATGGTCGCACGGCCTATTAGCAACACGGGCTCCACGACGTGTGTTCAACGCCAAAACAAAATTGGAATGAAGAAATTTGTTATGCTTCCCAGCTGGTAAATTCAGCTGATTTCCAAACACTCCCACACTCGGCCAATCTAATATACAAAATCTACATATGTTTGGGTAAACTAACTTTCCGTGTATTTACGTAATTTATATTCAGATCAAACTGGTCAGACACGACCGCAATTCACCGCAAGAATTAGGATAACAATGAGTAGCCTGCTGGCACACAACGCATACTCCTCAGTGAGTCAGTTATCTCTGTTTACACCATCATCTCTGCCACAAAAATACACAATGTCACCATTGGGACACAAACAAGGAAAATATATAACCAGAAACAAATCCTTTTTTTAGACTGTATCATGGATTAGACCATGATGCAGATGATGATGATTATTATGACGACTCTGATCAGATCTTGACGGAGATGGCGTGTTCTTCCGGTAGCGGAAATGTGTCCAACACCAATCAAGAATCTGATCGTGACAATTCCGTGCCTCAATCCACAGGGACGAGATTCTACTATATTGCATATACATACCCATCTCACACTCCAGATATATCAAGGGAGGTAAAGTTGAAATGCACTTTTGCGCCAAAAATTACCGGATTTCAGAGGCTCGATTGAGAACAAATAAACGCAATTTATTCATACCTGGCGGTGTTCAGGTTTTCTGTTACACTTCATAGCACAAATCCCGGCTCGTATATGGCGCTGAGGTGCATAGTTTTTGTAAAATCCTCTCTCAAATCAACGGTTAAATTCCCCCGCCTCGAGCATCTTCACGGACGTTGAATGACTGCCGTAGCCTCGAACCCGAAATCCTAACAATTATGTCACGCACAACGAACAACGCTGATCGGCTATCTTGACGGACACGTTTCACTGTTTTGAATTTCGCGCACTGTCCACTGCAATAGTGCAGAGACTCTATAATAATAATAAAAACTTTATTATAGAGTCTCTGAATAGTGTAAACAGTCAATCAGCGTTGTTCGTGGTGCGTGACGTAATTGTTTTGATCTCGGGTTCGAGGCTACGGATTTCCCTCTTGCATATGGCTCCAATTTCAACGTCCGTGAAGATGCTCGAAGCGGGGGAATTTAACGGCTGATTTGAGAAAGGATTTTACAAAAACTATGCACCGCAGCGCCATATACGAGCCGGGATTTGTGGTATGAAGTGTAACAGAAAACCTGAACACCGCCAGGTATGAATAAATTGCGTTTATTTGTTCTCAATCGAGCCTCTGAAATCCGGTAATTTTTGGCGCAAAAGTGCATTTCAACTTTACCTCCCTTGATACAGTACACCCACTTTCCAGTTCCCGATTGTCCACGGATGGTGACTGGATCCTACCGGTAGGATAGCTGTAGGGTCTGCGGATGATGGCTGGATGATTTCAAAAATCATACGCGGATCCTCCAGCCATCATCCACGGACCATACTCGGATGATCCGCGGATCATCCGCGTATCATCCACGGATCATCCGACCATCATCCACGGACCCTCCGCGTACCATACGCGGATTGTTTTAGAACGGCGCGTCAGCCTATACTCTTTCACCAAACATGATACGGTCAGACAAGTTGGGCGAATTCATGGTTTGTCTTTTGTTAGATTGAGAATATGTTCGACAAAACAATAAGTTATAACTCGGCTATAATGAAATTGACACCTACGATTATATAAAATCCCATTCGCAAAGACAATGGATTATGTTTGGCCTAAACTATGTCAAAAAACCCCAACAGAAATAGACCGCTTCCTTGGCGAGATCGGCTTTGTCGAATTATTACCGCTTAGCAAACTCCCGCTGCGTCACACTCGTCCTGTGCCACGTGGGTTTAAACTTTCTTGACGACCCCACGGTCTTCAATCACAGCATCGTAAAATACTGTTACTTATTTGGATGTTTAACTCTCAACATTTCCCTAACAGAAGACAGTACAGAAAATATCCACGATAAAAACTGGAAGACTGGCAATTGTAAACAGGTCTCCCCATGCCGATAGCCAATCGATAGCCTTTTGGAGATACTCCAAGCACGTGATTTTTATATGATTTTCGTTTTCTACCTCCGTATAAATGCTTTAAATAATGTTGATCTCATTCCGTATAGTTACATATTGGAAATGATTGTGACGAAAACGAAGATTTTTCAATTAATAAATAATGAATACTGGTAGTGTATTTAACGATTTCAATATTAAAATCAAATTTGAGAAATGTGTGCTTAGGAGATTTTGCCTATACATAACGTAATAATTTAGCACCTATTCGATACTCACCACCAGCCATCAAAAACAAGAATGTACCTGACATCCTGTCCACCACTGTACAATTCTATGTTCACTCCTAAGATCAGTGAATCTGGTCTGGGAGTAATCAAGTATACAGTATTCACAAATTGGTTTACTTCTTAAAGATACATCGTATCAGATTTCCCTGACAATTAAATTAATGTACACGACCAACACACAAACACACTTCAATTTTTTTTTAAACTTCGAACATTTCTAAAGGGAAGCCTTTGTATTGGAATACCAAATCGTAATAGATATATATACTATCTTATATCCAACTAGCAGATTCTCCATAATTGACAGACTTCATCAATAGTACTCTTTCTGCAATGAAATGATCTACAAGGGAGCCGTTTTAGGCTCATTATTTCATTTCTCCAGACCGCTGAAGTGAAACACATATAAACCAAGTAGTACGAGGGAGCCGTAAAATACTCATTATTTCATTTGTTTAGACCGATGAAGTGAAACACAAACAAACTACCGTAAAGACCAGTTAATTCATTTCTTTAGACAAGGAAGCAAGGTTGCCTTCATTTCTAGAATTATTTTGTTCGTGGGTATTCAAAACAAGGATAATCTGTATCTCCTTGTATATGCACAAGTTAATTGCCGTTGAATCAAAGAAGTTTTGTGTTTAAAATTATAGTTCTACTGGATATTTCGGATAAGAGCTTCCCTGTCGGAGCTATAGACACCTTCACTAGAGAAATAAGGGTTCTAAAATGGTTCTTCAACAACGCCAATAGTTCTATATAGAACCATTTTCGTCCTGAAGTCACGCGATGGTTCTTCACAGAGTACAGACGAGTCGCCAGTTCCGACCCACCAAAGTGAAGTTTACATCTGTTTCAGAAGGAAATGGTTTGATTGGCATATTCATTATCTTGATCGCCGTAAAATTGTCCATAGCCTTTACTAAGAAACTAACTTAGCTGGGGATAAACTGAACTGTAGGGAAAATAAAATTACATTTCTTAATGAGAGGTGTCAGTTCCGACCCACTGTCGCCAGTTCCGATCCAGCCTCGTTTTGACATTGACCTATGACCTAGGTGTGAACAAATGTTATCGTCAACATGATAACTTTTCCGCCAAAATAGGGTCATAGCTGGATATTTTGTTTTGAATGTCTTCATCTGATAAGTGAACATCTGTTGTTAAAGAATGCCTGTTGGGGGTGGTAGTGATATGGTCGAGCTGATCATATTGGCAAGATATATTGGAAAAGAAATAACTCCGATAGCTAATAAGCGTATACACACTCGAAAATGATGATAAATCAACGGTACTTTCACTTATTTTACCTCTAAATAGCAGATTAAAGAGAAGAAATACTAATCAGCACTCGATTTACGATTTTTCGTAGTGAACGCTGCGTTCGCAGGGCATTTTCATGCCATCGTACGACTCAGATTGGCCATCCATGGATGATGGTGGTTCGGAACTGGGCCCGTCAGTTGATGTCGACAATGGAGCAGGTATCCTTCAGAGAGACACCCCAGTAAATACATTTATGACAGATACATAGTACCATATGATAATTATATGTAAGAAGCAAAACATCAAAACTTTGATCGGAAGCCCTGGCAGACGACACGGTTTTTCATCAACGGCGAGTCATGGTGTTTGCACTTAGACAGATGTAGTCGTGTGTATGGAGTGGGGCTGCAAAGCTGTCTCTTAGCAAAACCAGTGAATCCATAATATAATTTAACCATAATTGAGAGGTTGATCAACTTGCTTAAATACACCAAATGTTTTATGATTTCGCGTGATCATGGTTATGACAAGAAGCAATATTTTGGGAAGTGGGTCGGAACTGACACTGGATCGGAACTGGCGACGTCACTGTACCATTTCACAACAAATGGTTCTTTGTGGCACGTCTTGGAATACGCGCGAAAATGTTGTCACGTGATCCACTCAAGCCGCCATTTTGCAGAGTTTGATCCCGGTACATTTGGGCAGTGTGGATTTCGGAGATTTTCTGGTCAATCAACTTGATTAAAGGTAAGTTTATTTAATTCCAAGTGAGAATAGTACTGTCTTAAGAAATCGTAACTAGAATGGACGAATTATAATTGGGATATCGGCTTCCCTCCCTCGTAACGAGGGCAAAGCTTAGCGGTCACAGCGTGTGAAAATGTGACGCGCGGGGATGGGGGCGTAAAGACGCGAAACTCGATAAAGTTGGAGGGCTGAAATGTTTTACTTCATTTATCCCGCTTCTCAAACTTCAACGAAATGGTGATCTTGAATGGGCTCAACCAACTGTGTCAAACTATTCAAATGTTGTCTTTTGTTCCGAGTTGCTTGCGTGAAAACATTCCCTGGCAGGAGTCCGGTTCAACAATGAACTCATTATGAAGCACCACGTGACTTTTGTGGTGTGTCACTGTCGTTGATCTCAGTCCCCGCTCAATATTGGAATATTGGATGGTCGATGTCAACGTTTAACTTTTTTCAATAAATTATGAAATATATATATATATGTGTCTTTTTTAAATCGATTTTTTTGTTTTTTAAATATTTTTTCTAAGTGTATTTCTCTTTCATCTTTGTCTCAACAACAACAATTAAAGATGTAATCAGCCTCAAATCTGGGCTGAAATCGATTTCTTTCAAAGTCAGCGAAAGTGACATATGTGACAACAGGCATGACAGGTACAAAATGAGACACATTTGACCACAAAAAACTAAACTTGTTTCTACCATTCACGAGAAAATAGAACGAGTTGATCTTTAAAAATAAACAGCATGCCGTTTATTTTTCCAAGCCAGGCCCACAGGGAATTCGTATCAATTGGATTGCATATACATACCCATCTCACAACACATAAATATCAAGGGACGCAAACTTGAAATGCACTTTTCCGCCAGAAATTACCGGATTTCAGAGGCTCGATTGAGAACAATTAAATAAATGCAATTTAGTCATACCTGGCGGTGTTCAGGTTTTCTGTTATACTTCATAGCACAAATCCCGGCTCGTATATGGCGCTGCGGTGCATAGTTTTTGTAAAATCCTCTCTCAAATCAACGGTTAAATTTTCCCGCTTCGAGCATCTTCACGGACGTTGAAATTGGAGCCATATGCAAGAGGGACTGCCGTAGCCTCGAACCCGAGATCATAACAATTACGTCACGCACCACGAACAACGCTGATTGACTGTTTACACTATTCAGAGACTCTATAATAAAGTTTTATTATTATTATAGAGTCTATGCACTATTGCAGTGGACAGTGCGCGAAATTCAAAACTGTGAAACGTGTCCGTCAATCCAAGATAGCCGATCAGCGTTGTTCGTTGTGCGTGACATAATTGTTAGGATTTCGGGTTCGAGGCTACGGCAGTCATTCAACGTCCGTGAAGATGCTCGAAGCGGGGGAATTTAACCGCTGATTTGAGAGAGGATTTTACAAAAACTATGCACCGCAGCGCCATATACGAGCCGGGATTTGTGTCAACAAGCGTATACACGTGTGGTGCATTCTTCCAACGTATGCTATGCGACATTACCGAACCGTAGGCACGAGCCATGACGTTATCCCATGGCTGCAGCTGTGCAGCATTCAAATTCTTGAGCGTCGCTTCGTCACTCATACGTCACGCATTTTCCTCTCTGCGTAACACACACTCAATGGCGAAACAGAAAACCCGTCGAAGCGGGCAGAATTTCAAATTTCTCTGACAAGATCGATATTCTTGCATTCATTGTATATGGCGATCCCACCATCATCAAATATAATACATATGATGCTCTGGTAATCTTCCCTGCTGAAAAAAAAGCCCATAGGGGAGAGTATACAAAATCCATCCATTTTGAGGCTGATTACATCTTTAAAGTCATTCCCTATGTCAAGCCGAGTTACATGTAGGCCTACTACAGTTTTTAATTATCTACCATACCCTCTCCTCTATCATGTCTATGACATAGAATAAAAAAGAAGTTGGAAATAGAATCACTCAACACAGTCATTTCAAAACATTCTCAAAAAAGAGTGAAAGCCTATTTTTCCAAATGCCATCCGTTTATTACTTCCCAAGTGGACCAACCTTCGGAATATATATGCCTTGAATATCTAAACCTTTCCTTGAGGAGAGAAATTCATTCTTCATGCCAAAACACGGCTTTCAAACTTTTAGCCAGCTCTTCAGCCAAAAACACTTCCGTCAGAATTTTAAGGACCGGGCTTTACAATATTATCAGCGACAATTGGTCGAAATTATCCCCAAAGGTCATCTCCCGCCCACTGGATTATCTGCCCCTGACTTTTGGGGATAATTTCGACCAATCGTCGCTGACAATATTGTATAGCCCGGTCCTTAAAATTCTGCCAGAAGTGTTTTCGAGGTTTAGATAATTCAAGGCGTATATATTCCGAAGGTTGGTCCACTTGGGAAGTAAAAAACGGATGGCATTAGGAAAGGTAGGCTTTCGTTCTATTTTGAGAATGTTTTGAAATGACCGTGTTGAGCGGTTCTATTCCCAACTTCTCTTTTATTCTATGTCATAGAGGACAGGGTATGGTACAGTAGATAATTAAAAACTGTAGTAACTCGGCTCGACATTTACTTTAATTGAGCCAAAGATGAAAGAGACATACACTTAGAAAGAATATTTAAAAAAAAAAAAAAAGATTAAAAAAAAATTTATATATATTTATTAAATTTCCTAAATTATTGAAAAAATTTATACGTAGACATCAACCATCCAATATCCCACAGGCCAGGCAACTGTGGATCAGTCCCCCTTTCTTCGGTAATAGCCTATAGGGAATTGATCAGTCCCCCTTTCTTCGGTAATAGCCTATAGGGAATTCCGCCACTTCATTTGTAGTTGCTGAATTATATCAATGTCTCACATGAGCTTGGG
>JAVTVY010012707.1:0-50120 GCA_036873755.1 Hanleya hanleyi
AGTTTTCAATGATGCCGGCAAGACAACATGATGTTCCAAAAATATCAAATCCGTATCGCTGATCAGTATTCTTAATCCTTAATATTCGTTGTAAAGTCGTCATCTAAAGAATGATGTATCTCAGTCACGCTTTGATTGTGGCTGTTCATATGAGTACCATGAGGATCTTGAAGTACATGGGTTCATACGGCCCCTAGCATGGTATTCATTTCGCAACAGTTCAACTGAATGTAGCCGTTTCATATATTTATCAAACAGGGGAGACAAATTCACAGGACAAATGCCATATACATGTAGGGAAGACAACTCTGAATATTTCAACCTAACATTATAGTCAGATTCAGTTTTTGGGAACTGTGACCTTGACCTTTGACCTATTAACCTCAAAATGAATAGGGTTAATCTTTGCCCCGCGAATAAGGTATGTACCCAAAGCTTGGTACCAATCCATACCTTGGAACTGGAGATATCGCATGGACAACAAATGTTAATGAATGGATAGATAGTCAGAACTCACCATCGCATCACGTGACCTCGTCTTCGACTGGCATATAAAAATGTAACTTTTAATGATTTCCTGATTCTGGGGTCACAGTGACCTTGACCTTTCAACTTGACCAACATTTTGGTAAACGACACATCGTGTCCTCTTAATGTGTCTACGGACACAAAAAATCATGGTTTTTAACAATTTCATGATTTGGGGTCACAGTGACCTTGACCATTGACGTTGGCCTACATTTTGGTATGCTACACATCTTTTCCCCCAATTGAATCCACTCACAGAAAATTGGCAATTTTCAATAATTTCCTAATTTTTAGGCCATAATGATCTTTGACCTCTGACCTCGACCTACATTTGTTCACATCGTCTTCCCTAGGATATCCGTTCACCAAAAATTGGAACTGTAGATGCAAAACTCAATGATCAATGATTTCCTATAATTTTTAGGCATCTGATGTCGTCCTCAATCACGGTACGCGACACATCGTCTCCACCTAGTGTATTCACTCACAAAGAATTGCAACTGTGAATAGAAAACGGTCACAGATATTTCAACTTGTGGGGGGGGGGGTCCAATAGTTCAGTGCGTCTCGGAGTCCTAATGCCTACCCTACTTCGTAGATCCTGTGACGTTAGTCACACTGCCATGTAATCAGTATTTTAGATAAAATATCAACGACACTTGGAAGAATCGTTGCTGGAGAGCATCATGGCTGCATCACCTAAGTGGGGTAAATGATCTCAGGATGTTCTTCCTGTGATGTAACCGACGAGCACGCCGATCAGAAAACAAAAGATGGCAGAGCTGACGCTTCCGCAGGATAACCAAAATGGGTAGTCTCAATAATACATAGCTATTCCCTAAATTAAACATTACAATCAGTGCTTAGGTCAGGTCAGGATTGGAGACAGAGAACATCCGGTGTAACAGTTAATTCAGGTCAGTATCGAGAATAGAGAACATCCGGTGTGCTTAACCACGATGTGTTATGCACTTGTGCAATTATGTCACAAAACAAAGCATGCCAAGCGATCAAACTCCAATGAGAAGGGATGTAAACACTCCGCAACCAATTACAGTTAACAATGCACTGCGGTCAGACAGAAGTATACGGTATTTGACAATGATTCGTGACAGCATGATCTGCTATGAATAAAGATGTCAACAAATTACCAGGGGAATTCCCCACAAAACGACAATGTATATATATTTTATGCAATTGAACATTTGACCCTTAATATACAGGATAGAATTGGGATAGACGTAGGTGATGAGAGTCTTCCATCCTCCAGCGAAGGACAAATATACCCATACACGCTTTTAGTTAACCTAAGCATGCATTTTGGATCGGGGTCCCATGTGAAAAATCACAATTTGAATTAAAAAGGCTGGATTGCTTCCTGTGTGATCTTTCAACTCTTGAAAATGTGAAATAATAATAATAATATGGGCGCGATACTTTGTTCAAATTTGTCCCGTTTCTTCAAATATATAAGCAACTGCATTTTACGACATGCGGTTCTTTCTTTTTTTTTGATGTGGTAATATACCAGGGATTATGGGGAGAAGATGGCTAATTTCAATGAGACGTGCATGTCACCCAGATATGGAGAAATGGGACTAATTCTAACGAAGTATCGCTCTCGTATTCCTATATGTCCTAAATTCATTTCAGAAGCTCGAATGCGGGAGCAGTGTCGAGCTTTCCATCTTCCTACTTTGAATTTTGCAAGATGGAAAGTTCGAATACGTGAGTGATGTGGAGCTCTCCATCTCTCTACTTTCAATATTGCAACATGGAAAGTTGAATTTTCAAGTGTAACACGGGTCGTTCTCCACCGCCGCTGAGCGTGACTCTATAGCACCGAACCACTAGCCTATACGAATATGTCAGGTACTTCATCTACCGGAAGTAGAAGCGCGCCGCCCAGTCATATGGCAGTGTTAACTTTAAAATTTAAATTTAATCTCTAATTATCGCTCATGAAGCACCTATTTTTCCACACATTTTGCATTTGTATAAATATCCTCACCTCTGCCCTGATTATGAGGCGCCGTTTGTGACAATATTGTCAACGACAAATATATAGAGTTAAAACCAAAATATAAAGTCGCCGTTTGTGACAATATTGTCAACGACAAATATATAGAGGTGAAACCAAAATATAAAGTCGCCGTTTGTGACAATATTGTCAAACACAAATATATAGTTAAAACCTTTGTAAATATATATAAAACGATATAAATAGGGCCTATATATAAAGTTTTTTTTTAAATTTTTATAAATATTTTTTGAACATAAATAACGATAGGAAGTTAAGACGTTAAATTTAACGTAAATATAAAGTACACGAACTTGTAAAGTGTACATGTAAACCGGATATGCCCAAAGGAAGCTGCGCAATCGATGTGCGCGCGAGTAATACTGGTTAATCAAAACTGCAACTGGGTTCTGAAGCGAAACTATGACAGCGGTGAAAGCCACTCGCATGTCACAGATGCGTCGAATCAAACAATAAGATCACGTACCTGAACATATATCAGTTCACTGCCATAGTGATTTAGTAAAGGCCTATTCCAATTTTCAACAATTACTGTTATCATTTACAATCGTACTTCAGAGTTATAACATCAATTAGATATAAATACATCTACTTATAAATCACCATAAGGTATCCTAGCCTGCAGCCAATATCACGGCCTGCCCCTTTGATGTTCAATCTGCGATTCCGTCGGCCAAGTCGCTGGTTGCTATTTGCCGCATAGAAACATCAACAGAAGTTGAAATAAAACATGAAAATAACGATATATTAATTATGCGCAACACAAATATTAGGCAATTTGAAATCATACTGAATATGAGCATATTTCATTGACTAGAATATGACCATTCATAGCCTAGTTATAGGATTTGGAATTATATTGTCGTTTTGTATCATTTATCGTTTTTCGATAATTTTCGCATTTCCAAACAAGACAAAAATTAGCAGGGAATTTGGTATAAGTACAGCGAATGTGGAAACTAATGGCTCATGAGGAACCGGTTGCACAATGCTTGTATCATCAAACGTACCGTTCTCAAATTATGAAAGAACAATGGCACCTACTGTGGGAACCACCAGTGTGGATTGTACTGTTGCGTTCACCGTTCCTCGTTTTCATTAACGAGATCATTTATTATAGCATGATACGCTTACTTGATCTCAAACTTTTTAGGTTTTAAGTTAGTATAACGTAATTTGAATAAAATGAACTGTTGATATTCGTAAGCGGTAATTACTGGGTTCAATCCCTGGCCGGGTCATACCAAAGACTTGAAAAATGGAACTTGTTGCTTCCTCGCTCACGCTCAGTATTGAGAGGATAGAACAAGGACTGGTTCGCTCGGTGTCAGTATAACGTGACTGAGTGGGGTGTCATGCCTGCCTACGGCATGATATTTCGGTGGGCAGCAGTATAAAATGTCAACATTAGATCTGCTCTGTTACAAGTAGGTATACCCCCGCCCCTTCCACTCCCCTCCCTTCCCTTCCCCGTCGTGATATAGCTGAAAAAATGTTGAAAGCGACGTTAAACCCTATTCACTCACTCGTCACCGTATATAATAGGGTTAACACCGATGCCCATCAAGAACCCATCGGGCCAGAAGTGCTCTTCAATACACACGTATTGAAGATCAATTAGCGATTAGCACGCAGGGGTAAAACGGCTTCGACTGATTCCTCAGTTACTAGTAACAGCTTCGAGGCAGCGCAAAAGTGAAAAAAGGCCAATGTAGTGTTCTTCATGAGCCATTAGTTTCTCATTCGCTGTACTTATACCAAATTCCCTGTTAATTTTTGTCTTGTTTGGAAATGCGGAAATTATCGAAAAACGATAAATGATACAAAACGACAATATAATTCCAAATCCTATAACTAGGCTATGAATGGTCATATTCTAGTCAATGAAATATGCTCATATTCAGTATGATTTCAAATTGCCTAATATTTGTGTTGCGCATAATTTATATATCGTTATTTTCATGTTTTATTTCAACTTCTGTTGATGTTTCTATGCGGCAAATAGCAACCAGCGACTTGGCCGACGGAATCGCAGATTGAACATCAAAGGGGCAGGCCGTGATATTGGCTGCAGGCTAGGATACCTTATGGTGATTTATAAGTAGATGTATTTATATCTAATTGATGTGATAACTCTGAAGTACGATTGTAAATGATAACAGTAATTGTTGAAAATTGGAATAGGCCTTTACTAAATCACTATGGCAGTGAACTGATATATGTTCAGGTACGTGATCTTATTGTTTGATTCGACACATCTGTGACATGCGAGTGGCTTTCACCGCTGTCATAGTTTCGCTTCAGAACCCAGTTGCAGTTTTGATTAACCAGTATTACTCGCGCGCACATCGATTGCGCAGCTTCCTTTGGGCATATCCGGTTTACATGTACACTTTACAAGTTCGTGTACTTTATATTTACGTTAAATTTAACGTCTTAACTTCCTATCGTTATTTATGTTCAAAAAATATTTATAAAAATTAAAAAAAAAAAACTTTATATATAGGCCCTATTTATATCGTTTTATATATATTTACAAAGGTTTTAACTATATATTTGTGTTTGACAATATTGTCACAAACGGCGACTTTATATTTCGGTTTCACCTCTATATATTTGTCGTTGACAATATTGTCACAAACGGCGACTTTATATTTTGGTTTTAACTCTATATATTTGTCGTTGACAATATTGTCACAAACGGCGCCTCATACCTGTTGTTCAGACGACTTGCATCGTTATTCTTAGTGATTCCCTTAGTAGCCTGATATCAATACAAAACTCCAAGTCAGTCAATAGGCCTGATCTCATACATAAAATAGGAAGTATATGTACTCAAATACGTGACAATGGCACTGAGATAAGTTTCGCGCACGTAAATATCAGAGGAAATGAAGCCGCCGATAGGACAGCCAAAGACACAGTCTCCAAAACTGAACCTGATTTGAATATAAGATTAGGAACAAAGGAACTGAATTCTATTGTTAAAAGCAAAAGAGATAGTAAATGAGAAATGGAGAAAACGAACGAAGAAAACCGTGACCGATGGTTACGTAACGTGTGCCGGGTCGGTCAATGAACGGGACGCAGCTGAGCTTAGTCTCGTTAAATGGTAGCGTACAAGCTGTCAGGCCACGGTCCCTGCCGGCACTAGTCCTTGCCCATTAGAGATTCACTTCGGCCTGTCACCTTGTCTGGATCGAGGAAGTAGGAGAGTGTAGAGACAACCAAGGCTGATATAGAGTCAAATGATATGCAATAATATTCAGTCAAATATACAGGTTGATCACGAGTAAAGATGTAAATATGTACAGTTATTATATACACGCGCCGCGTAAAAAGCAGCCTGCTTGCTGGCCCTTTTCCCACGGTATTTTATCGTTTGGAATGTCGTAGAAGCGGAGCCAATGATAGCTGCTCGACGTCCTTCCGTCTCCCGGCGTTGGAGCGAGGCTATGGATATAGCGGCTCTCTTCTCTCTTAAGGTAAATATATATCGTCCCCAGAAAGTGTCGTGGCTTCTCACCGTTGATATGACCGTCTTTCCCTCGCAAGTACGTATTTTCCGAGAAACAGAGTCGTCTTCCCGCCGTGGATACGTCTGTTCACCTTGTAGGTATTCCCTTCTACAGGTCGGTTCGTCTTCTCACCGTGGATACGTCTGCTTCTTCTTGTAAGAATTCCACTCTACATGTAGGTTCGTCTCCCAATCGTGGATACGTCTGTCTTCACCTGGTTTCTACGTATCGGCGATGCCACCTCTTCCGTGTGATTATTATCTCACCCTGGGTTCGTCTAATAACCGTGGACTCGGCTGACTTCTATCCAGGCGTAGTCTGGCTTGCGAGGATCCTCTCTTTAGGATGTATCCGGCTAGATGATGTGGTCTAATATCACGTCTCTGGCAGCGAATCTGTCTGTAACAGTTTTGAGATGCTGCTTCGGTGGCGCGCTCATAGGCACCGTAAACGACCCAGACTGAGGTACTCACGACGACCGATAAAACAGACTTCCTTCGATAGACTTCCTTCAACATCTCAGATCACATCAAATTGCCCTGCTTCCCCTGACAGGTTGATACCAGTTTTCTGTCACCCGTTTCACGGCGAGAACGCTCTCAGACAGCGTTATGCCTCTCCGTCGTGAACACTTCAGGGTCTCCAATAAATAAATAAGCTGGCTTGTGAGCGGGACTTCTTCCTTCGAGTTCCAATCAGGTAGGTACAATTGGATCCTCGGTATCGCCAGTGAGGTATCGTGCTCCCATGTATCAGCAGTCCAATTCCATATCCCTTGGAATATTACCAGTCGCCCGAATGCAACCCAGCATTCGCCGACAACACTAGTACTGCTGCTCAATACCTTTCACTAATATTAGTCACTGGACCTCCTATGTTCCCTCTTCTTCATACAAGCACCGTCTACGCATGCAATACACAGTTCAGTCTATAAGCCCAATAGAACAGAATAGTTACCTGGTTGCAGTTCAGATCAAAAGTGATTTCCATGCCTAGTCTCCGTCTTTTATACACATCAGACCTCGCAAGTGTAACGTCTTGGATGCCCGGATGAAATGTCACACTTTCCCGCAGCGCCATCTGCACTTTCCAATCAAAGACAACTCACACCACATTCGCAACTTCTCGGGGATCTCCGGTTTGAGATGTCCCTCAAAGGCCATTGACGCCATATTGGACTAGAGCGTGGTCACGTGTGTTTCGGTGTCAGGGAACTGTCAGTGACGTCACGGGAATTATATCTTGCCAATACGTGGCGTGTGTACCATTTAAACTGATGGTTTTCTATTGAAACGTGCTTCGAATGAAAAGAATAAACAGTTTTTAGAATATCTGACGTAAATCAGAGACTCGCAGGGAAATATTTGCTGGTCGGGGATTAAGGCTTCCGCGAGAGTGATTGGGCTTCGGAGCCACGTCACATCTGGAGATTCATAGGAAATTCATGTTGTCGTCCCCCGAGCGTAGAATCAGTCCCCTTCGTAGATTTCCGCTCGGGAGTTCCGAATGCTCACACCATTGTACAGTTAAGGAACGATAACTCCAACCGCTATCACCAAGCAGACTTTGGTGGAACTCCCGACTTCTACTTTCACTTTCGTTACCGCTGACTATATCGATGTATAAAGTTTGCACAGTTTCCTTGTCAACGGGAACATTAGATAGCATTCTCCGTTTATATCACGGACCAGGATGGATATACATACTGGACGGTAAGTTGATTTCAGTCACGTTTACGTCGTATACCCGTATTTATGCTGAGCGTTGTGGCATCATATAGACCTCGATTTTCGTCACATTTCCGGGTTGGCGCGCACTCTTCATTCCAGCCTTGCGCTTCGGTTCGGGCTTGTGTTTAGTCCTGATTCAACGTTTAGGGGATACCAAAATTCGTTGCAGTTACATACAATTCTAGATGGGGTAAAGAGACGGGTTTTGAGATTCCGGTTAGAAAGTAAACGGGACAACCGCGTCATCACAAGGCTAAGATTAGGCAAAACCGGACTAAAACCACGCCTCTCAATGCTAATCAAGAACACATCACCACTATGCACCTCATCCAACAACGAAGAAGAAACGATACAGCATTTTGTACTGAAATGCCTAAAACATTACCCCCCACGACCCAAAATGAATGCCCCGCTATCGTTAGCTACCATATTAAATCCAAAACCTCCCCCAATAAATAAGGTATACACCACCTTATCTTATATAGTACTCGACTGGATATAATTTATTATTATACCATTTAATATAAAATGAAGACATTGCGTAATCCACATACTTTAATTTATATCATTCGAGACACACTGTCCGCGAGTGTTGTCGACTGGATGAATCGACCTGCTCCTGCGAGAGGTTGGATTATAGCTAGGTACTAATAATATTGTAGAAGACATTACATGATAAACCTACTTCCTGATCATCCTGAAGTTTATTTGCAGGGGCAGTAAGCTCGAGCTTACACCAAACAATAATTATTCTATTACAGAAGCACTATCAGACGCAACTTGACGAATCTTAACCCTCGGGTTTACTAGCAGGGTCAGTAAACTCTAGGTTATACCAAACATTCACAATCAGTATTTATTTATAATATATTTTTATTTATAATATTTAGTTGCTTATTATTTAAATTATTTAGTTATTTATTTATTTAATTAATTTGTTATTGCCATTTATCATGTGTGACTGAGAGCTCGAGGATGCCTGTCTGTGGGATGGTGATATTTCAAAGTTTTACACACAATAAAAGACAACACGAAACTCTACAAAGTCTTCTGTATCCTAGTGATACAGATACAACACACGGAAGACCACAGACGGGCCAGAACTGAAACAGCATACGGTTGACGATAATATAAGAACAAGTGAGAAATGACTACATTGTAGTCAAAACCTGCGGCAGTGGCAATAATACAGTGAAAGACATATCAGCGGAGGTAGTGGTAATTGTAGAAAAAAAAGCGCCATCTGCAAGTGTTTTCATGCCAAGGGAAGTAATTTTCAACTTCTACCCCACAATTGTAGGAATTGACTAATAGGTTTGATACCATATATATATATTCACTTTCCCCGTTCAAATTCCGACAATTTTGACTGGTCCGTGCCGTCTATACTGAATTGACAGACGAAGTCACAATGATCGCTTTGGCAATGTCTTGGTACAAGTATCGTGTATTCCAAGTTTCAAAACATTCGGTTCAGCCGTTGATTTTTGCAAATGAAAAAGGCTTTCAAATATTTGGAAATCCAAACAAATTTCAAGGATTTAGTCATAGCGCGAACATCTACGCTCTTCAGTCTCCCTTCTCGCTTACTTTGCCGAGCAAAATGAAAAATTTATATTTCCTTCAAAGTTAATTTTCAATGAATTTATTATCAGGTCTATCACTTTGATCTGTGAAACTATGGAATGGGGTTGAAGGCTTTATCGATCTGTTCAAGAGGCATAATGACATTTTTCACGATTCAAATTGACGCCTGTGACAGTCTTGATATTCGATTAGAATAATAAATTAAGTTTCTGCATTTATGTGCGTTATCATCTGCAAACTAAATACGGTACCTTGACACTCTTTTCCATGCAGCAAGCCAATATCAATACATGGTTTGCTCTTTCTATACAAATGATTACCTATTTCATCCTTAGGAGATATCACCTCATCCGACATGTTTGGTCAAGCCTTTTCGAAGGTTGATAATTTTATTAATTTTTTTTTAAATCAAATTCTGCAAATAAGAAACATTTCTTGTCAGTATCTATGGATATCTCCCTATAATCAATTCGCGAATATGTTTGTCATTAAGTCATTCGGAAGGTGATTTAAGTGCGAAATTTCAGGGTTAGTTCACTAAACAAGGTCTGTGTGTATAAGAGAATCATGTCGAATTCTCGTTATTATCTTTTGGTACATCAAATTATTGCATTCGCGAAAACGACTTCCAAGTCAATATGAAAGGTATCTAAGTATCAAAATAAATTTTAAAAAACTCTCAAGGAAATCAAGGTCCTAGCTTTTGACAACGAGGTCAAATAGATCGCTTTTATGGTCAGTATCTGCTAATATATGACGTAATTTCATTCGTAAGACTGATTGACAAAGTAACGTAAATTGTGAAGTGTAGAACCAGTAAGTTCTAGCATAAATGGGCTCTGACTTGAGAGAATGATGTCAAATGCAACATGTTTCTGCCCATTGTCTGCTGATACACATAAGTATTGATTTTACAGAAGTGATTAATGCAATTCTAAAGGGATTATGGGTGCGGAAGAGGACGAGAACATCAATACCAGCGAAGCAAAGCCCTGGCTTGCGAGAATGGGGATAGAGAGACTGTGTTCCGAAAGAGGATCATTCGAAATAGCTATGTACCGAAAGTACACAATATAACTACACAACTGTATTGTTCGCGCATAGGATTGTCTGACTCATTAAATACTACATAGTCATTTATGTATTATAAAATCATTTGCGCATAAAGTCAGTTTTGAGTATTATCAATGAGTCGGTATAGCTAAGACATTAAGTGCAAGTCCAGGGATTGGAGGATCATTGTTTCGATTTCCACAGAGGGTTAAGTTATTATTCCTTTCAAAACATATTTCCATATATGCGAATTGCTTGGGAGTAAAGTTAAACATTTTTATTCGGTGAAAGTTGCTGAGTTGTTCCGCTTACTTCTGAAACGTAATTGTTGCGTTTGTTTTTTATAGATGCATGATCTATAATTTGATACCAAGTATTATTCAATGTTAATCATAATGATAATGCGTTACTTGTTATGTTTCTTCACCAATTTGTGTTTTATCTAGATTGGGTAGATAAAATGATTACTAGAAGTAGAGAACTTATTTTTCTACTTTCTAAGACAGTCGCCTGTGACTGTATGCAAATTAGCTGAACCACTGACAAGGTTGCGGCTCATCTTCCTTGGTATATAAGAAATCCAAGGATCTTAAATTGTATATACATGTGCATACTGTTCAATGAAAATGGTAATATCTGAAGACAGTGACTGATGTGACGACCGACAGATTTTAAGCGACTGACGTAAGAGAATTGAAGTCTGAACGGAAATCAACGAAGCAATAATTAATTCCACCGAATATAGTTGCAAATGAATTCAAACGTGCATGAGGACAGTGTTGTCATGTGAGATTGAAAAGGAAAGAGTGGCAGAGACCACACTCTCTTAGCGCATGCGTATTTCAAAAAGTCACAAGAAGAAGAACAACAAGAACAACAACAACAACAACGCGAGCCTCCCGTAGACCTGCGTGCCGCAGGTAAAAACCCAGCGCTCTGAGTGGCCATGCCCCAGGAAGAGAACGTCCGGAAACAGAATACTTAACCCTAAACCAGACCAGCGGCGGTACCTCTGAGATGTAACCGAAATGACGGTTATTTCAGTACAGAATATGATAATTTTGACTTTCACTCAATGTCGAACGTAGCCTGCCATCCTGTACCCCGACACACACACCAAGCACTAGTAGTAGTAAACAACCCGAAAAGGTCTCCTTTTCCAGGGAGGTAACTCTTGATTTCCCTAAACCATCCGACAGGTGGCGTTGTGGATATGGATTGCATCAGCATTGGCTGGATGCCAAGTTTTGACCACTATAGGTCCGTTAACCTTTGACCTTGTATTCCTCCGCGGTGATGCGGTCATGTCTGGCGGTGATGCGGTCGCGGAAAAAAGCTTCCGCGGAGAAAAAGTAGTCCCCAGAATTCAAATACGCTGCATGGTCCGATTGGGTCGTGTGAGGTATCAATGTGAAGCATTCGTGAAGGGGCATCTGATGGACTGGGTGTGGGGTTGAAATAGCGTCATTCTGCGCATGCGCGGCGGACCAAGGGTATGGAAATACACGTTTTGGGGTCTAGGGGAGCCCCTAATGGTCCGATGGAGTCGTATGAGGTATCAATGTGAAGCCTAGGTGAAGGGGCATCTGACTGGATTAGTGCCTTGGGCGTTGTCACCATTCTGCGCATGAGCAGACAGGGAATTGTGGGAAAAGGGTATGGAAATAGACGGTTTGGGG
This sequence comes from Hanleya hanleyi, assembly GCA_036873755.1. Lineage (NCBI taxonomy): Eukaryota > Metazoa > Mollusca > Polyplacophora > Lepidopleurida > Hanleyidae > Hanleya > Hanleya hanleyi. Next base: position 12,137 of record JAVTVY010012707.1, read on the forward strand.
TCTAGGGGGGCCACTAATGGTCCGATGGAGTCGTATGGGGAATCAATGTGAAGCCTATGTGAGGGGGCATCTGACTGGACTAGCGACTCGGGAGTTGTCACCATTCTGCGCATGCGCAGACAGGGAATTGTGGGAAAAGGGTATGGAAATAGACGTTTTGGGATCTAGGGGAGCTCCTAATGGGCCGATTGAGTCGTATGAGGTATCAATGTGAAGCCTATGTGAGGGGGCATCTGACTGGACTAGTGGCTCGGGCGTTGTCACCATTCTGCGCATGCGCAGACAGGGAATTGTGGGAAAAGGGTATGGAAATAGACGTTTTGGGGTCGACATGGGCCACTAAGGGTCCTATGGAGTCGTATGAGGTATCCATGTGAAGCCTATGTGAGGGGCATCCTCCTGGACTAGTGATTCGGCCGTTGTCAACATTCTGCGCATGCGCAGACAGGGAATTGTGGGAAAAGGCCATGAAAATAGACATTTTGCGGTCGAGGTGGGCCCCTAATCGTCCGATGTGGTCGAGTGAGGTATCGTTGTAAAGGATACGTGAGGGGGCATCCGCCTGGACTAGTATGACGTGGAACTGACGTCATTCTGCGCATGCGCAGTAGAAAAATTTATGGAAATGGGCGTTTTGGGGTCTAGGTGGACCACTAATGGTCCAATGGAGTTGAGTGAGCTATCAATGTAAAGCAGTCATGAGGCAGCATCCGCCTGGCCAAGTGTGTCGTTCGTGTTCAACAGTCTGCGCATGCGCAGACAGGGAATTGTGGGAAAAGTGCATTGGAAGGAACGTTTTGGGGTCTAGGTGGGCCACTAATGGTCTGATTGAGTCGAATGAGGTATCAATGTGATGCATACGTGAGGGCGCATCCGCCTGGGTGGATGGGTGTTAGGAATATCGTTATTCTGCGCATGCGCCGGCAGGCCGTAGTATGGAAATAGACATTTTGAGGCCGATATGGACCACTATTGGTCCGAATGTGTCTAGGGAAGTGTTATTTTGTAGCACTCGGGGTGTAGACCACGACTTGAAGGGATGTCCACGTCACCTGTGACGTCACTGGTGACGTCATCAGTGAGAGTAGTAGCGAAAGCGGGAGTTTCGGAGGTGCGATGGAGTGCATTTGGAGTAGATAACAGCTTATTTTTACATCCAACTACCTGGTAGAGTTACCTGTGAGTGTGAGTGTATGCGCGCGTGAGTGAGTGAGTGAGTGAGAAAGTGAGTGAGTGTGAGTGAGTGAGTGAGTGAGTGAGTGAGTGAGGCGTGCACAACGCCCGTGAGGCGTCCCCAACGCCCGTCTTAACGCATGGACGCACTAACGACGGTGAGTGAGTGAGTGAGTGAGTGAGTGGGATCCGACTGGACTAATGTATCGTCCGTTTTCATCATTTTGCGCATGCGCAGTCTGGCCGTCGTATAGAAAGCAGGCATTTGGAGGATTCGTGGAAGTTTGTTGAGTGGTTGACCATCCCGGGTCAAATGGACCGTGTGGGGTATCAGTGTGAAGCTCTCGTAGGAAAAGTGGAAATTGCCTCTCATTTGTGGGGCGCTCACTTCCGGCCCTCAGCCAATCAGAAACGAGTATTTTGATCCGGTGTATTATGGGACATATCCAAGATGGCGGCGTCTGCCTTCTGGTTCAAGATGGCGGCACGTCCGGTGTCGAAAACTGACCATTTTGTCGGAATGTGGTCATCTGGTGTCGAAAACTGGACCTTGTATGTGTCCCGCCTAATTTGGTGTAGAGATGGACCACTATTGGTCCGAATGCGTCCTGTGGGGTGTCATCTTGTAGTTCTCGGGGTGCAGACCACGATTTGAGGGATGTTCACGTAATCTGTGATGTCATTGGTGAAGTCATCAGTAGGAGTAGTAGCCAAAGTGGGCATTTTGGGGCAGTGAAAGAAGGTATTTGGTGTAGAGATGGACCACCCTTGGTTCGAATGTGTCGTGGGAAGTGTCATCTTGCAGTTCTCGGGGTGTAGACTCCGTTTGAGGGATGTCCACAGCATCTGTGACGTCATCGGTGACGTCATCAATACGAGTAGTAGCGAAAGAACATGCTTTATAATTGGCTCAGTGCCAATTTTTCCCCACGATTTGGACTGATGAGGGACACATGTTCATTCCTATATTTACAGACACTACCACCACCACCACCACCACCATCAACACCACCACTAGACACCACCACACACCACCAACACCACCACCAACGCCACCACCAACGTCAACGCCCGGTGGTGGTGGTGGTGGTGGTAGCTCCCGTGTGGTAGAGCTCTTGGATCGGAGCTCTCGGAGCTCAAAGCTTGTGGAGCTCAGAGCTCGGAAATGACGTCATCGCAGGCATGCGCGCGTACCTGTGCTGCACCCGCACCCTGGTGGCGTTGGTGGTGGCGTTGGTGGTGGTGTGTGGTGGTGTGTGGTGGTGGTGTTGGTGGTGGTGGTGGTGGTGGTGGTGGTGGTAGTGTCTGTAAATATAGGAATGAACATGTGTCCCTCATCAGTCCAAATCGTGGGAAAAAATTGGCACTGAGCCAATTATAAAGCATGTTCTTTCGCTACTACTCGTACAGATGACGTCACCGATGACGTCACAGATGCTGTGGACATCCCGCAAATGGAGTCTACACCCCGAGAACTGCAAGATGACACTTCCCACGACACATTCGAACCAAGGGTGGTCCATCTCTACACCAAATACCTTCTTTCACTGCCCCAAAATGCCCACTTTGGCTACTACTCCTACTGATGACTTCACCAATGACATCACAGATTACGTGAACATCCCTCAAATCGTGGTCTGCACCCCGAGAACTACAAGATGACACCCCACAGGACGCATTCGGACCAATAGTGGTCCATCTCTACACCAAATTAGGCGGGACACATACAAGGTCCAGTTTTCGACACCAGATGACCACATTCCGACAAAATGGTCAGTTTTCGACACCGGACGTGCCGCCATCTTGAACCAGAAGGCAGAAGGCAGACGCCGCCATCTTGGATATGTCCCATAATACACCGGGTCAAAATACTCGCTTCTGATTGGCTGAGGGCAGCGCCCCACACAACCGGAAGTGAGCGCCCCACAAATGAGAGGCAATTTCCACTTTTCCTACGAGAGCTTCACACTGATACCCCACACGGTCCATTTGACCCGGGATGGTCAACCACTCAACAAACTTCCACGAATCCCCCAAATGCCTGCTTTCTATACGACGGCCAGACTGCGCATGCGCAAAATGATGAAAACGGACGATACATTAGTCCAGTCGGATTCCACTCACTCACTCACTCACCATCGTTAGTGCGTCCATGCGTTAAGACGGGCGTTGGGGACGCCTCACGGGCGTTGTGCACGCCTCATTCACTCACTCACTTACTCACTCACTCACTCACACTCACTCACTTTCTCACTCACTCACTCACTCACTCACACGCGCGCATACACTCACACTCACAGGTAACTCTACCAGGTAGTTGGATGTAAAAATAGGCCGTTATCTACTCCAAATGCACTCCATCGCACCTCCGAAACTCCCACTTTCGCTACTACTCTCACTGATGACGTCACCAGTGACGTCACAGGTGACGTGGACATCCCTTCAAGTCGTGGTCTACACCCCGAGTGCTACAAAATAACACTTCCCTAGACACATTCGGACCAATAGTGGTCCATATCGGCCTCAAAATGTCTATTTCCATACTACGGCCTGCCGGCGCATGCGCAGAACGACGATATTCCTAACACCCATCCACCCAGGCGGATGCGCCCTCACGTATGCATCACATTGATACCTCATTCGACTCAATCAGACCATTAGTGGCCCACCTAGACCTCAAAACGTTCCTTCCAATGCACTTTTCCCACAATTCCCTGTCTGCGCATGCGCAGACTGTTGAACACGAACGACACACTTGGCCAGGCGGATGCTCCTTCACGAATGCTTCACAACGATACCTCATAAGACTCCATCGGTTCACTAGGGGCTCACCTCGACTCCAAAACGTCTATTTCCATACCCTTTTCCCATAATTCCCTGTCTGCGCATGCGCAGAATGTCGAAAATATGACTGCTTTACATTGATAGCTCACTCAACTCCATTGGACCATTAGTGGTCCACCTAGACCCCAAAACGCCCATTTCCATACATTTTGTCTACTGCGCATGCGCAGAATGACGTGAGTTCCACGTCATACTAGTCCAGGCGGATGCCCCCTCACGTATCCTTTACAACGATACCTCACTCGACCCCATCGGACGATTAGGGGCCCACCTCGACCGCAAAATGTCTATTTTCATGCCCTTTTCCCACAATTCCCTGTCTGCGCATGCGCAGAATGTTGACAACGGCCGAATCACTAGTCCAGGAGGATGCCCCTCACATAGGCTTCACATGGATACCTCATACGACTCCATAGGACCCATAGTGGCCCATGTCGACCCCAAAACGTCTATTTCCATATCCTTTTCCCACAATTCCCTGTCTGCGCATGCGCAGAATGTTGACAACGGCCGAGACACTAGCCCAGACGGATGCCCCCTCATGTGTGCTTCACATTGATACCTCATACAACTCCATCGGCCCATTAGAGGCTCCCCTAGATCCCAAAACGTCTATTTCCATACCCTTCCACAATTCCCTGTCTGCGCATGCGCAGAATGGTGACAACGCCCGAGCCACTAGTCCAGTCAGATGCCCCCTCACATAGGCTTCACATTGATACCTCATACGACTCCATCGGTCCATTAGGAGCTCCCCTAGATCCCAAAACGTCTATTTCCATACCCTTTTCCCACAATTCCCTGTCTGCTCATGCGCAGAATGGTGACAACTCCCGAGCCGCTAGTCCAGTCAGATGCCCCCTCACATAGGCTTCACATTGATTCCCCATACGACTCCATCGGACCATTAGTGGCCCTCCTAGACCCCAAACCGTCTATTTCCATACCCTTTTCCCACAATTCCCTGTCTGCGCATGCGCAGCATGGTGACAACGCCCGAGCCACTAGTCCAGTCAGATGCCCCTTCACCTAGGCTTCACATTGATACCTCATACGACTCCATCGGACCATTAGGGGCTCCCCTAGCCCCCAAAACGTATTTCCATACCCTTGGTCCGCCGCTCATGCGCAGAATGACGCTATTTCAACCCCACATCCAGCCCATCAGATGCCCCTTCACGAATGCTTCACATTGATACCTCACACGACCCAATCGGACCATGCAGCGTATTTGAATTCTGGGGACTACTTTTTCTCCGCGGAAGCTTTTTTCCGCGACCGCATCACCTCCAGACATGACCGCGTCACCGCGGAGGGATACAAGGTCAAAGGTTAACGGACCTATAGCGGTCAAAACTTGGCATCCAGCCAATGCTGATGCAATTCATAACCACAACGCCACCTGTCGGATGGTTTAGGGAAATCAAGAGTTACCTCCCTGGAAAAGGAGACCTTTTCGGGTTGTTTACTACTACTAGCACTGTTGCAGGCACAGGTTTCTGGAGGAACCCGCCCAGTTCTCAAGGGCGTCGCTAGGGAAGTCGTTGGGCGCTGTGAGCAAGGGACACCCCCTTAGCGCCCAACTGCATGTTATTTTTCGATATTGGACGTCACAGTATTGGTCTCTCTAACGTCCATGAGGTTTTTTCTGGGTGGTTTTGTGCGTACGAAGGGGATAAAAAGACAGGAATAATACACGCCATTAAAAGTGCAATGAACTTAGCACATATTTATCAATATATAAACCTGATCAAAACAGATCAACGATGAACGAACTTGTACATAGACGATATTCTCCACTCGATTCTTGTTTTGTTTTATATCTCCCATTGCTCACTGCATGTTAACCTCGTTTCATGACACCAGTCGCTGTCGCACAAACGACTATATTACTGTATGTAAACGCAAGCTCTCTGATAGTACCATGCAGAGGCATACATTAAGCATACACGTAGTTGTCCTGGACAAGCAGAGTTACTTTCCGGCAGTATACATTCGACAACATCCGGGATCTTGGACCGCCACAATCTCCCGTAAAACGTCGCCCTGCATGATGTATCGTATACTGGGGTGTATTCCAACAGTGGGGTGAATTCGGACAAAAGACCAAGAAAAGTTCATTTTTTTGCATTTATTATTAAGCAAACCTGGTTTTTCTTCTATTGTTTTCTTTTCTCGTTGGTAGGTTATCAAACGACGTCGAAATGATCATCTTAGCCACCAGAGGGTTTTTTCTGGAAGCTTGAAAACTTCGTTCACTTTTTTTCCTCCTGTTTTTCAATTGTTGCAAAACTTCTACTGGTCACGAAAGTTCAAAGTCCTGGACATATTTTGATGGATATTTTCCAAAACACATAATAATTGGCGATATAATGGAGCTAAAAAATAAAATAAAATAAAACAAGCATATGCTTTTGAAAAATGTTCAGTTTGTACCTTTGGCTTGAAGTTTTGCGAGTAAAGAGGAGAATTCGGATAAGCTGAAAATAACCGATAAAGATATTTCTGTGGTGCCCCGTTCCCATTTATTACCTGGAAAATATCGATATCAGATGGTTATGCTCGAAAAAACACGAATTTTACGAAATCGTGAAGCGACATACCAAATTAGAGTCGATTATAACATTTCATGATACATGAGTTATTTTCCATTGGCTCACTTTTCGAATTTACTCCTAGGTCCTGTAATCTCCCGAAATGAGTCCAAAATGGTCCTAGCGCTTTTATTCAGCTCCCGGGTGTCCGGTTACGCCTCACAGAAGGTATGTTTTCGCCCGACGTCGCATAATTAGTGCATGTCCGAATTGACCCCAACACTTGAGGTGAATTCGGACGATTTTAGACTTAATTAGCTTAAAGCTGACATGGCCTTATTTAATGCACGAATGGTAGCGAAAAAAAATATATTCACAGATTTTAGTTCCAGTTGAATAATACCCGGCGGAACTAATCCGAGTGCCGAGTTCACGTCGCTATTCTGCCAACTTCTCAGCCGAGTACATTTGCCTTCACCGCATATATAAAGCCTGAATCGACTGAGGACCTTGCCAGTCTGAACAGACTCTCGGACAGTCCACATCATATTTATGCTGTTGTTGTTGTCATCAGCACATATTCGGACTGTGAGCATCATACAATAACTCTCATACAATATAAAGATATCTTGAAAAACCTGGGCAATATAATTAGGGATATGACTATTCAAACACGATTCAGACATACCGGTGGGTTTTCCTCGAAACATGGATCACTTGTCTATAGTAGGCTCCATGCCCAAAAGAAAGACACTTGTTTATCCCGTCACAGACTTCTCCGGCATTGTTTGTCAATTTACCTCCCTCGCCAAAAACACGAAGGGGCAACTGTTCATTCTATTTCATGATTATCAGTTGAGGCTCGATATGGTGCAATTCGATTGCGCTGTGAATTCAGCTTTCTGATACCGACTTCAAAATACTGTAATTCGGAAATTTCATTCCAAAGTAAGAATTGTTATATTTTATGTCTACTAATCAGGCCTGCCCGCACTCAATTGCAAATTCCTAAAGACGGAGGTATAAACTGAAAGGTACATTGATTCTGATTGTCACCCGTATAGAAATGCGAAATCTCTTAGCATTCTTTGTTGGGAAATCGTGGTGGATGAATGAAGCGAAAATGACCCTTGACCTTTGACTGTCGGTCATTTCTGATCACCTGACTGGCGGGTGGATGCAAAACAGAGGCTTAAAAAAACAGCCGGACATCTAATAAATTCGAAAAAAAATGGACCGTGCACCCAGGCAAATGGGCCTATATGCACAATATTGGGTCCACTTTGGTCGTGCAGGATCTCGAATTGAACGCTCGTCGACGGCATTTCGGGTAACGTAACTGTCGATCTGATAAAATAAGGTAGATCCGTAGTCTTCCTCACTCAGGTTTGGGTGGGGTACAAAATCACAGGGTCATGGTTTTATAAATATGCAGACCGTATATATTTGTCTTTGGGGTCATACGACTTCTTGTCAGCACGTCGGCATCGTTTTGCACTACCCTATTAGTGTTGCGTTTCATTCCCTGGAAGGTAGTTTGCTTATCAGCGGCCGTGTTTTCAGTTGTCAGTGGGTGGGGTATCAGTCAATGGACTGTCAGTGTCCGCCAGTACGCTTTCAGTGTCTCCTCACCCATGTATATGATTTTGGTGTGGCATCATATCGTAGCTTCTGGTGAACGTCGGGATTGCTTTTATAGACCCAACACAGTAATGCCCTGCAAACACCTGTATTACCATCCGAACGCCCTAGTAGTGTAGCTCAGAAGCTTTGAATGGTCTAAATGATCACGTGATATCGTATGGAATTGACAATCAACGAAACGTAGTGAAGCGTGTCAATGCCCGACGTTACGCTTTTCACTAGTCTGAACGCCTTAACGCTATATCGTAACGGCTTATCGCTCTATCGCAATGCCATAACGTCATCGCACACACATGCTCAATCTCACGTTCGGCTATTTCTGTATTGGCGGCACTTAGCCTTTCACATAGAACGAACAAAGAGCCTCCCATGAGGAGCGTACGGCAATCACGTAGTGAGCCGTCTACGAAATAGTGCCTTTGATAATCGAGCGATTCGGTCGCATTTTATTGTGTAATGAAGTTAATTGTAATCATAAGAAGACAATGCATTCAATTTATACAAAAATATTTCTATGTTGAATAATAGTAGTTGGTGCCGTGGGGCGGTATTGTCAACCTCACAGGGTGCAGCCATATTGAAGAAAAGTTCCGCCGCAAATTAATTGTGTGCATGCACGAACGTGATCCCGTTTCCACTCCCAGAAATCCGCTAGGTCAGAGATCACTTTCGCAGCTACTGAGTTCTGTGGCTAGATGAACACATTTTTTGAGGATTGGGCATTGACCCTTGATGGAAGTCATGTCATAGCCCAAAACGATATCCTTTTACGGATGTGTCCTCACCTGGGGGTGTCGCTGATACAATATAGATTGTAAGTGATGTCATACATAGAAATGACGTCATCATTAGAAGCGGATTTAGGGTTACCACCCACAGAGGTGGTGAAAACCGCGGTCAAATTATGAAAACAGCAGTTCCAGGATATGTTAGCATTACAGTACTCTGGACTGTCCGAAGACGCTTAGGAATAGAGCAGAACGAATGGATGATCATTTCACACGAACAAGAGCGAACATGGTCGAGGATGCGTTTGATACACTTACAATAGCATAGCCATGTGATGACGTAGGGGATAAATAAAATGTGTAATAAACAAAATGCTTGTTGTGTAAACGCAAAATGCTCGTTGCTGTTGCTGTTGCTGTTAATCCTTCTTTCTCTCATTCGATTGCGTCAAGGAGATAAGACATTAGATGCTAGATTTAGTTGGGTGGATGAGTGTAGGAATCTTACTCTCCATCATTAGAGCCGTGCACTGGGCACGATTCACTCAGTGACTCACTCATTTGTACCTAACCTCATCATTCAATGACATCTAGTTCCGTAACTCCGATAACATGCAGGAGGTGGTAACTTGTCAGGCTAGACTCATCATGCCCTACTGAGCGCAACCTATCGCCCGCGCTATCTCACAACCCTTGTAAAAAATGGTGTAGTGACCATTGCTGGCGACATGTCCTGTAATATCCATTATTCCGAATTTTGTCCATTATTCCGAATTTTGTGTTTGTCCAGAATACCATTTTGCATCCACCTCCCAGTAACCTGGCCCGAAGAACCCTCGACGAACGCTTCAATACGAGACCCTGCACAACCCATGTGGACCTAAGATGGTTTATCTAGACCCATTTGACTAGATGTAAAGTCTGTTTTTTCGGATATTCGCCGAGATCTGCGGCCATTTCCGAAGTCCTACTTTTCACGTCACTGGAAGTGACCTATTCAAGTGGTCATAGTGACTGAAGGCCAAAGGTTGGAGGTCAGATACGCCAGATTTCCCAACCACGAATGCTAAAAGAATTCACCTTTCTATACAACTGGTGGATAGGTCAAAATACTGGACGGGCTGACAATCGCAACAAGGGCTCTCAATTTGTAACTCCGTATTTTGGAATTTGCCATTCCTGTTTGCACAAATAGTCTCCAACAGCAACAGCAAGTCTCGCATTGTCCCCTTGGCACAGTAAACGGTCAACATGGGTTGGCCTGTAGCAGTATCGTCATACCGGGTATCGAAAAAGAGATCGCATGTGGAGTGCATCGTGTAGAGCCTCAAGAATTACCAAAACAGTCGCTTCGTGCGCCCTCTTCGTCGAGTGAGGTAAATTGAAATACAATGCTGTAGAAACTGGTGACGGGACCAACAGGTTTCATTGTGTTGAAGAAATACTGAAAGGTATGTCTAAATCGTGTATATATAGTTGTCAGATTCTTCAGATTTTATTACCCATTTTTTCAGATATATTTATACTGTTTGCGAATGAATGTGATATGATGCTCACAGAGCTCGAATTTTGGCTGGAGACAACGACAACATGAATATGATGTGCACAGTAGGAGTGTCAGTTCAGACTGGCAAGGTCCTCAGTCGATTCAAGCTTTATATATGCGGTGAAGGCAAATGTACTCGGCTGAGAAGTTGGCAGAATAGCGACGTGAACTCGGCACTCGGATTAGTTCCGCCGGGTATTATTCAACTGGAACTAAAATCTGTGAATATTTTTTTTTTCGCTACCATTCGTGCATTAAATAAGGTCATGTCAGCTTTACTTAACCGTGTAACCAATAAGGTCAGCTTAGGGCAGCATGGTTTGTACCATGTTTGTCTGGCAGAGGAGGTAGATTAAAGTGCCAAACAAATTAGGCTCTCTGACGATCCATTGTGATCAGTGTCTGTAGAGCCTAATCTTCAAAATTCGAAATTCAATTTTTTTTGAAGTTTTGGTTAGGTTTTTGTTAGGGTTAGGGTTTAGCTAGGGTATGTTTGTTTGGGTCATCGTCGCCGTGTGACCAATAAGGTTAGATGCGACGTAAAAACTTCAAACAACCAACCAACCTACTTCATTCATATGGTGACGGGTGTTGTCGAAACGAAGACCGAAGACTCAATAAAGAAGATCCTTCCCCAAAAGAGCCCCTCATTCTTTGTTTCGGTATTGGCACTATCAAAACACATGAAAAAACTAAAACGAAGTCCGAAGATAGATATGTTGTTTTACATATCCTGCATGCTATGTTATAACCTGGGGCGGACTTTATTCTCAAGGTATACTTGATCGGTAATTGCTGTCCACACTAAGATTGAAAAGGGGACTAAATTTATCGGGGGACCATGATTCTTGCACCCGCCATGACAGTTACCGAGAGTTTTCACGCCCGGCAAAACATTAACCAAGGGGGGGACTTTATTCCTCCGAATTATACTTGATCGGTAATTATTTTCCGCAGCAGGACTAAAAAGTGGACTAAAATTCCCGGGGGACCGTGGTAACTGCATCCCATGTACAGCCCAGAAATCCCAGGGTCTTCGTTTTGTTTTTTCTCCTGTGTTTTGATAGGGTCAATACCAAAACGAAGACTGAAGATGGAAGACCTCCTTGAGGGGCTCTTTTGGGGAAGGGTCTTCGCTTTTGGGTCTTCGGTCTACGTTTCGGGAACACCCATATGGTGACCGCCAGTTTGGTTGGTGGAGGAGGTTGGAGTACCCGGAGAGAGCCACCGCCCGTCTGCAAGTAACTGACAGGGGGTTGGGGGAAATGGTTCGGGGGTGGAGGGGTGACTAGCAGTCCTCAAAGGGTCTATTAATTGTTATCTCATCAAAAGAGCTAGAGCAACTACTACTTTTGTCGAACTTCGTACATGTATGCATGTATTTCTGTCCCGCTCCCATACACGTATAGCAGTTCACCATGGAACAACTACGTTGGGTTTTTTCTTTCGACAGCTAGACACTCTACTATTTTGCGAGATTTTCTTCTGCGTTCCTCAATGATGCCTCGTATATGACGGTAACAACCGAAACGCGGAGAGTTACGTAGCCTATCACTCGATCTACTTCATCTAATCATGGAGTTAAAATATTAACTCCATGATCTAATTGACATTCTCATGGCATCAGTTGTTTAACGACGGTTTGGCGGTTACAAACTATGACGTTGGAAGAATGCTAATTGACTGACAATAGACCAATGGAAATTGCATGAAATCAATTATTCCTTGTCAATCACGGAATAGACCGGTCCACCAGGTCACCCTCGATAGCTATCATTGTTATACAGTGACACACGTTGACACTGAGAGTTCATTGTCTGATGAAGGAGAAACAAGCCGGATGGTAATTAGTTACAAATGGCTACACCTCCAAATTCTGCTGTCTCAGTTATTCATGCGCAACTAAATACTTCAAATAATACTTATTATGTAGAATAAACATTTTGCACATTCCACATTTAACCTCCGTCGCTCATGTTTTTAGGACATTTCTTGTCATGAATGTGAAAAATCCTGTATCATTTATTAATTACATTCTCAGGTTCCATGTCACAGTTTACATTAGATCCGACCACATTATTTTGTGGCAGCTCTAATTAAGTAAATAAAAGTTTTATGAAAAATATGCTTTTTTAATCGCGGAAATATCTATTTGCCGAACTGTCCTTTATCTTCCGTGAACGAATGCACTTAGGCATGAGAGAGAAAATTAGAGGACACAAAATACTCACATAAAATTCTTTCGTTTCTGGTAACCCCGTCACAAGCTCTTCATCTTAAGTAGTTCTCTTCACCGAAAACCGCACACGAAGTATCACGTTTGACACACCGGTTCTCGTCAGACCACCGAAGTTAAGGAATGTTGAGCTCGGTCAATACCTGGGTCGTACTGGCTGGGCTGATCAGTGTCCAGGATAATAGGGACTGTGGACACTCTCGTGTTCTGGCCCATGTATACAGCGCCGTCGTGATATAACTGAAAAAAATTGTTTAAAACGACGTTAAGTCCTACTCAATCATTCACTCATCCCAAACTCTAGATTCCTGGAAATGTATACACCGCGATAAGCAAGTTTCCACCGTGGTGTGAAAGTTTCCACAGCGGCAGTGTAAAGATTTCGAAGGATGTGAAGGGATTAATGGAAAGAAAGAATCTTGAAGAAAATCTGTGAACAACCAGAAACTGTTTATAGAACTGCAAAACAATACAGCAAAGTTTTCAGTGTGGCTGCTCATACGAACATTGAAGTTTCCTCCATTTTATTGTTTCTGATTTAAATTCTTGGGGTTTTTATATAACCAAAGCAATCAATTCAGAAAAAGTAACAAAACTACGGAAAATGGCATTGTAAGGTTCATTAAGGTTAATAGTTCGTTTATCATCAGCGCCCGCCCCTGATTTTCTCGCCGCCCCGAACATTTTTTTTTCTGCAATGTCAAGGGCAAGTTCTTTCAAGCAATGTGTGCCGACAATTATGGAATTCCAGTCTGAAGTCATGGGTCAGTGAGCAGACAGGATCTTCTTTGTTCTCCCAGTAGTGTGCAACCACAACCACAGACAGGATCTTCTTTGTTCTCCCAGTAGTGTGCAACCACAACCACAGACATGATCTTCTTTATAGAAATAGACAAAACTTCTGAGCTGTACTCCACGTAAACATATTTAATGCACAAGCTTTCGACTCTCATGCCGGATGAGCCTAAAACAGAATAGGAACTTCTTTGTTCCCCAGTAGAATGCAATTCTGCTGTACCTGTCAATTTGGTTGATTAAGTGTCAAATTCTTTAAAGAATTAAAGTAGTATTTGGAGATAAAACACTGCTAAGGCAATATTCTTGGTGTCAAAAAAGGATTATTCATTAATGTCATATGTATCAGGCCTTGCAATTTCATGGGGCTCATAATCGCAGATCCCAAGATGTATTAGCCATGTAAACAATCAATGTGGGTACAACTTTTAAATTGAAATCAGCTGTTAGGAATAAATCCGCTCTGTTGTCAGCCATAATCAGACCGATCAATCAACCTGGTGCAATTTTGAGAATGCAAGGCCCGATTCATGTTGAATTTCTGGTCCTGTACCATGGTACATGTATAGTCCTAATGATTCGGAAAACGGTCTCAGAAAAATTGCTGCAGCTAATCATATAAATCAATCGTATCTGTGTTCAGTTGAACCCACATAAATGGTGATTCCTGATAATTCCTCTTCAGCTTAAAGTCCGCTTCAGTATCATGTGAGCAGCATTTTGTTTACCGAAATTATTTCAATGGCGACTTCACACATGTGGAAACAGGAAATATCAGAAGAGAAAATTGCTCATTTCGTTGTGTGTTGAATGTGCGTCATTTAAAAAATGTCCAGCAAATAACAGAATTCGATAAAAGTTATGTAGTAGTTGAGACCAACTATGGTGAACATTTTTTCTGTGACCTCATTTTTTTAATATATCACGGGCATTGAAATCACACTTCTGACATTCTCTGAAAAACGTGACAGCACCTACGCCTGAGCTCCTGTGCCTGAGCTGACGTCACAAAACGCGCATTGGTATTCCGGGCGTGATGCTTTGCAACGTCATGCTCGATCTTAGAACTTTTATTGCACTATGACGACTTATAACCTGGTCACGTTATCCGACGTCATCTCAGTCATTTCCCATTTTAATGTTGTTCACTAGATCGAATTGAAGAATCTGACAATATTGATCCCTTTAAGAAATACAAAACTTCACGATTTGAAAAACTTTCGGCAAATGTTTCCGGTGATCATTGCTGTTCAGTTTACCCGAACAATTAAAATCACGCTACCTCTTAAAGCTAGAAATTGGGGTCATTGACTGGAAAACAACACCAGGAATCGCAGAAACAGCAGAATTCAACAATCAGAATATAGGTCTTATATGGGCACGAAGAAGGGAGAAATGCAACTGGATGATTATCAAACTTGATACACATGCGTCTTATGATTAGAGAATGTACCTGTGTCATTTTTTAGAAATCAATCATCGATCATTGACCCAGTGGCGCCACCTTCATGCAGATGTTGCTGAAATGCAATAGCTACCTACGTCTTGTTACAAGGAATGCGTATGCCGAATTTTGGGAGGATCCAACAAAGCGTTTGGAAGTTATCGCTTGCAAAGAATTTGGACCGACATCCACGGACATGAAGAAGCGAGACCCAGTGGCGACACCTTCAGGCAGATGTTGCTGAAATGCAAAAGCAGCCGGTTTCTTGTCGCAAGGAATGCGTACATGTATGCCGTATTCGAGAGAATCCGACAAAGCGTTTGGACGTTATCGCTTGCGAAAAATTTTAAATGGATGTTCACGGACATCCACGGACACAATGAAGCAAGATCCATTTTGACCCAGTGGCGCCACCTTCAGGCAGATATTGCTGAAATGCAATACCAATTGGCGTCTTGTCACGAGAAATGTATATGCCGAATTTCAGAAGAATCCAACAAAGCGTTTGGAAGTTATCGCTTTCGGAAAATTCAAACAGACAGGTGGAAATTATTTTCACCGCGGTTGAAATTATTACCACCGCGGTGGATATTAATTACCACCGCGGTGGATATTATTACCACCACGGTGGAAATTATTTTCACCGCGGTGGATATTATTTTTTAAGTTTTTTGCTATTTCTGATGTTTCCCGCAATTTTCGCTAATTTCCAGTGTTTTCACGTGGTGGTTTGAATTGTTCTTGTCTCTCGAAAATGAATTTCCAGCTTTTCGTATGGAAATGGTTGCAGTTTCTTGAAAATGAACTAAAAAAAAAAAAATCAGAGATAAATTTTGAAAAATCGGAAATGAATCTATGAGGATGACAAGAAAGGAGAGAAAATGCGAAAGTGAAATCTTGAAAATTAGAGAAAGGCAGAAAATTGGAAAGATCAATGCATGGCCCTAACAAGCCGCCGTGCATTAGAGCGCATTCTAAGTTATAACCTTCGACTGGGTCTTTCATTATGATTTTTCGAAGAAAAATGAATGTTTGTAAGAAAGGTATACATCAGCCATATCAGGCGTCTCAACGTGTTTCACGTAGTCTCCCCTGATTTAGCTGCCTTTAAATTCAACATTCTGGTTCGATTTTTTAGTGGAGTTTACTCTCTTAAATAATTAGATTGGAATTAGTGACCAATCTATTTCGATTGACCATTAAATCAATTTATTAGATGAGGATCCCACTTTATTATGATCAATAAGATTAGATAATTTCAATCGAACCGAAAGATTGACTTTTTTATCTGTAAAGATTAGATTTTGTCTGTGATTCCAATCTTCTCAGATTAAACTGTCCATCTTTCGGTTGGATGTATTTATTTTCAATAAGGGAGAAAGAACAGAATTAATCTACTGTAGACTGAAAAAAAAACAATATAATAGATCATAGTAGACATTTTTGTTTCAATCTAATAGATTGATTTTCGATCAGAATAGATTGGTCACTAATTCCAATCTAATTATTTAAGAGAGTACTAAGCCAATCGAAGGTTTACATCTGTCATATCAGGCGTCTCGACGTGTTTCAGGTAGTCTCCCCTGATTTAGCTGCCTTTAAATTGAACACTCTGGTTTGATTTTTTAGTGGAGTTTATTCTCTTAAATAATTAGATTGGAATTAGTGACCAATCTATTCCGATTGACAATGAAATCAATTTATTAGACGAGAATCCCAGTTTATTGTGATCTATTAGATTAGATAATTTCAATCGAACCGAAAGATTGATTTTTTTTATCTATAAAGATTAAATCTTGTCCTCGATTCCAATCTTCTTCTCAGATTAAACTGTCAATATTTCGGTTCGTTTGAATTTATTTTCAAGAACAGGCTCAATCTAATGTAGACTGAAAAGCCAATCTAATAGATTAGGAAACATTTTTTCGATCTAACAGGTTGATTTTCGATCGGAATAGATTGGTCACTAATTCCAGTCTAATTATTTAAGAGAGTACTGTACTAAAAACTAAGCCAATCCAAGTCACTCCATCCCCTTAATTTTCATAAAATCCGAAAACCAATCTTGACTTCAATGAGCATACTCGAGGATAATGATATGCGGCAAGGTCTCATTTTCTGTGAAAGTTCTACATGCTTCGAAAATGAATTGTGAACAATCATAATTTTGTGTATTTTGCCAATTGAATTAACATAGAGTAATACATAAAAAGAGAGAAAAAAAAAGTATAAATAAAAAATAAAAATAAAATCCGCCCACCCCAATTTCCTGGCAAGCCGATACTTATAAACGAACTATTAAGTTTAATTGCCCCAAAAGATTATGAAACCATATTTTCAGAATGCAATCATTATCTCTACGACTTGTCCTAATTCCATTTTCAGCTTATTTGGAGAAAACATGATTTCAAATCGTTGCCGGTCAAAGTCCGTATCTTATCAGTTGCTTCAGCTTAGATTATGTGATAGAATCAACAAAATCAATTTAGATGACTATTAAAGTCACAAAGTCAATTTGATGATAATATATGAATACCTTATCTACATAATGTTAGACCGTTACAGATTAGTAATTACCGATGAACCATCACTAATAACACATAATTATGGAAACTTTAGAGGAAGATAATCTTGAAGCGGAAGTTTGTCAATAATTATAAAACAGTTCCTAGAAAGCTTAATTTTATGGATAGTTACACATGTCCAGTTAATCATATCCTAGTTAGTCATATCGTCGCTATGTGGCCCAAATATCGCTGAACGTGACGTAAAACCCGAACGCACTCGCTAAACATTGTTTCCTTTTTCGCTTCCCGGAAAAAAAGAAAATTGATCAGAAATAAATCTTTTTTTACATAACAACTTATGATTGTAAAATCGCTTCCAATTATGACAGTATTCTAAAGGTGATATACAAACTGTCTACAACATTTTGAAAACTCGAATATCAAATTTAGAATGGAAAGCAGCAGAAAGAGTTTACCTTTCTCGATATTTTGATAACTGGAAACGTAAATGAAATAATCACCGATTTGTATCATAAAGCCCCCAATACTAGACAATATTTTCATTTCAAAAGCAATCATGCAAGACATACTAAGATCCATATTCCGTATAACCTTGCCAGTCGAATTTGCACCATTGTGACAGAACCGAACGTAAGGGAAAAGAGGTTTAGCGAACTTGGAAAAGATTTGGCAAGTCGGGTTTTCCGAAAGAGATTATCAAGACTCGTCTGAACAAGTCACATGATATAACATTCCTAAGAACCCTTAAACCGAAATCAACGAAAAATCAAGGCGTTTGTAACCACATATAATCCACATAGCGCGGATATATATTCCAAAACTGTTCAAAATATGAATATACAGCACGAGAGTCCTAAAATGCGAAATGTTCTAAAAGATGTGAAACTAATTAAAAGCCAGACACAGCTAGGCCCCTAATCGGAAACAAGATCCTAACCCGTGCCACATATGCAGAAAATCCAAGCACTCCTAAAGTCACAAAATGCACAGATTCTCGATACGGTACATGTGAATACCTGATTGAAGGGTCACCATTTTCATTCAAGAATTTTAATAGTGTCTTTACAGTAAATGAAGCATGAGTTGTGATTTTAGGAATGTGATGAACACATTCTAGGATGTGTTCATCCAAATTGCCACATGAACAGGTACAATAAAAGCGTACCTGAGATACAACACATATCACGAATCGTTAGATTCTTGGTATGTGCTTGAAAATAGGTTAACCAGTAGACGATACTGTGAAATCATGTGGCTCTGTCCGTATGTCGGCACCTCTTCCCACTTCCCTTATATGTGTTGTAATTATGTTATTAACTGTATGGATGAGAAGCAAACTACGTTGGACAGACAGCGTATCTTAGAGCTCGCCTGCAACAAAAAACAACAAATACTGACTGCCTGGTCGATACTTGGTGTAAGCACACATTGTTGAGGCTTTTGTTGAGGCTTTTGTGCAGCTGAAAAGGGTCACGTCTAGACGCATTGTTGAGCTCAGAGAGGCTATTGTAGGCTTTGTCTTGTGCGTTCTTACACCAAGTATAAACCGACTGCCTCTTTGTATGCAAGCATATCCACACATGCGGCAAAGATAATCCCCTTTCTATAAGATTACTTCACAATATCGGTACAGCGATGATTGGACATTCGCGAAAAAGAGTTCATCTCCCGCTATCTTCCTTCTTTGAACAGATCATTACAAGCGTTTTGTCCGTCATACTTTATTCAGGCGTCGTCCATTAAAGAATCTCCGCGTCCATAATCCAAAGACCTATCCCATATTCTATATAACTACATTACCAAATTAAAAACAACCCCGTCTAGTTTCCTGCAAGAGAGAAGCCTTCAACAGTTTTCAATGACGTCGACAAGACATTATGTGGCTGTGAGTGAGCACATTTAGTGTAGCGGTAGTGTAAATTGTAGATGTAAGTTAGACTATACCATTAAGTGTGTTAGACTATGCCATTAAGTGTGTACGCAGAAAACATGGCGTCCGCTGATTGGCTGTTATTCATCACACGAAGGGATGGTTGGTATCATATATATTGAAATTCTTTTTGGATTATTTGACAAAGAAAAATATACAAAAAGGCTGGAACAGTGTCTGCAGACAGCAACATTGTAACAGCTTTTTGTCGGCTACCCTTATGGTGTTTTAGGGCATTTATAGTTTCTGCCAAGTGACTGCCTATCATGGCGGCTGGTTCAAAATCGAGCTGATCAACACATGTTCAAATTGCCGACAAATTTGACAGAACAAAGGTAGGGCATTTGCTGCAGCGAAATATTGGGAATAGGTTTTTCTGGAGATGTTCCGGCCAAATTTGCTACATAATAAGTAAGGAATTTTAATGGTATAGTCTAACCTGAAGGCAGAATTCAACATTTTCCTGTTGTTGAAAACTGCGTTTGGTACATTCTTGGGCACTTGCAATCTTCTTATTAACTGTTTTCAGTTGTAAACAAAGGATTCCAGAGGGCTGAATGGGGCCGGAAGTGGAAATCTTATTCGTTAATGAGCTATCGAAGCTCGCCGCATTGTACGAATGACATGACTTTGCTGTTTGGGCTTATATAAATTCTTAGACTGGACTTTGAGCTTTTCAACATTTATCTGATTTGTCGTCCAATATCATGAGCATGATGGCTGAAATGGTGATCACCTAGATTCCAGTCTAACTGAAGCTTTCCATCGGTTCACAGAACCCCTCCTATTTGAGGATCTTAACTTGAAGTTCATATACACCATATGTCATGGCTATAGTTCTTAGTTATACCTGTTCTTGTGTGATAATAGGCCTGCATGGTTTATCAGCCCTTTTGCCAGAGTAATCATTTTGCAATTCAAGGTTTTTGGCACCACTTAGTGTATCAAGTTCAAATAAAGGTTTCTGTGATGAAGGATTTGGGGAGGCGGGGTGCATTTCAATGTTTTTGGCATTGTGAGATATATAAAGACCCACCTGCATGTATTGCATTAATGTTGCATTTTTTGCACAATTGGAGATATGGCTGCATACGGGCATCTTTGCAACTGCTGGGCCAAGGATGTTAATATTTGCACATTTGTGTGCTTCCATATCCCCAACTTCACCATAGAAATCCGAATAATATCGGGTGAATTTTGTCTGCCTGTAGGTTAGACTATACCATTGAGTGTGTAGTGTATGAAAGATGAAATACAGCAGAAAACAGGGCGTCAGCTGATTGGCTGTTAGTCATCCCAGGAAGGAATGGTTGGTATCGTATATATTGAAATTCTTTTCTGATTATTTGACAAAGAATAATATACAAAAAGCTGGAACAGTGTCTGCAGACAGCTTTTGTCGGTACCCCCATGGTGTTTTAGGGCTTTTAGTTTTTGCCGGGTGATTGTCTATCATGGCGGCTGGTTCGAAGTCGATGCCCTCATCATATACTCAAATTGTCGATAAATTTGACAGAACAAATCAGTCTTTCCAACAAGGTAGGTCATTTGTTGCAACAAAATATCGGGAATATGTTTTTCTGGGATGTGCCGGCCAAATTTACTAAATAATAAGTAAGGAATTTTAATGGTATAGTCTAACCTGTAATTATGTTGTGAGTGAGCACATTTAATGTAGTGGTAGTGACGGCGGCAAGACATCATGATGTTCAAAAACATCAAATCGGTATGGCTGATCAGTATTCTCAAACCATATGATATCCGTTGTAAAGTTGACTTGATAATGATGTATCTCTGACACGCTTTGATTGTGACTGTTCATATGAACAACATGAGGATTTGGAAGTACATTGGTTCATACGGCCCCTAGCTCCGGGTTAAGCGGAATTAGACACAAGTTACGGAAATTAACTCCATCTTGCACGCTAGGATCGTATTTTGTTGTCGGCATGCGATATGTATGGCCAGATTTGAGAAACTGTGTGTGGAGGCGCTTGGTGTATAGCCCTGTTTTATAAGCTTCCACAATAATGTTTTGTGACGTTGATTACAATCGTCACATTTAACAAAGGATGTTTCAAATGCTACTGGATGAGATATGTATACGTCATATGCAGATACCACTAAAATATATAAAACCAGATATTTTTCCCAGATTTATCAATTTCGTTAAGTGCTTACCTTAATGATTTTTTCCGACTAGTCCAATGAGAGTGAAATTTCATCATCAAATTGTGATATTTTTTTATTCCACGTCGCCAAAATTTATCCTCTTCATGTATTTGTTACCTCTAATTTTAATTGCCAAAATTTCGGCACACAAGATAAATAGATAAGGCGAGGGCGAGAGAGGATCTCCCTGTCTACAGCCCTACAAACCTGCAAAAAAGGCGAAAGATTCCCTCCTTGGTTTACTACTGATTTAATGTTTCTATAAAATGCCTGAATCATATTTTCTAGCGACGAATACAATTTGAAAAAATCTAATACTTTATGTAAAAAATGCCATGAGATAGAGTCGAAAGCCTTCTCAAAATCTAAAAAAGCAACGAAAGTCTTTGGATCCGAGGTTCCTCTGTATATTGTAGAATGTCATATACTAAACTTGTATTTCCCCCTGGATACCTTCTCGAAATAAAGCCAGTTTGATCGTTGTTTATTATTTTATCCAATACGGTTTTTAATCTATATACTATACTTCTGGACCCTGTTTTATATAGAGTATTCAACAAGGAAATGAGCCTCCAATTTTTCATGAAGTGATATGGCTGATCTCCCTTAGGTATACTTGCTATTATATCCTCTTTTTGACTACTCGAAAGCTCCCCTTTGACTTATCCATAATTCATAGATAGGACAACAAAATGGGAAAAAAGTTCGAGGTGCGACTAAGGCCCATGAAAACGACGAGAATGTTCAATGTGAGTGTCCGTCCAGTATTCCACTCCATTTGAGCTTGCGCAAACCTATTCCTTGCCCACACTGCTCTAGGGCGGAGGCTTGGATCCAGGTGACTCATTTCGTGAAATTCCCTTGTATCCAGGCACTCTGGTTCTCCGCACAGTTTTTCACCGTCCTACTCTTCACCCAACACTACCCTTTGGCGGAAGCCTGGGTCCAGTGACTCATTCGGTGAAATCACGTATCTCTATGCTCCCTGATTCTGGGTACAGTGTGCACTGGTCTTCTCCACACTACCCTAGCGCGGCTACAGGCAACTCATTCGGTGAAATCCTCATGTCTCTAGGCCCTCTAATTCTCGGTACAGTGTTCTACTTCTGGTTGCATATGCGCAGCCCTATTCCTTAACCCGTATTGCTCTACGGCGGAAGCCCGAGTCCCGGCGACTCATTTAGTCAAATACCCATTCTCTATGCCCTCTGGTTCTCCGAACAGTGTTCTGTTCCCGGATGCGTAACCCTATTCCTCACACCACTAGGTTGGAAGCCTGGTTCCAGGCAACTCATTGGGTGAAATACCCATGTCTATCCGCAGGTTCGGAGTGTAGGACATTTTGAGAAAGGGGGTCTCCCACTTGCCGTTATGCTGGACATACTGCTGCCGTATTATCGGGGACCATGTTTGATGACGTGTGTTGAGAGACCTGGTATCCAGAAGTGCACATGAACTTGTATACCATAGAAAGGACACGTATTGACCTATTCAAATTTGTATATGACCTTTGTGACGTCACATCCATTCATCACGAAAATGTCAGGTTCTTTAAAAGGGCATATTGACGCCTCTAGGACTTTCAAAGAGCATTCAAATTCACATTGACCTTTGACCTTTGACGTCACTTCCGGTTCAGGTCTCGTGATTGGAAGTTATCTATGACCCATGCACACCACTTTGTCAGGTATTATTATTGCTATTAATGTGGGTTTAATGTGAGTTGCATGTCCTCTGACTTTGGGCTGACCTTGGACCTCGGACCTTGGAGTTTACTTCCAGTCAGACGATGGAGTGGATGTAAAACTAGGATTTTCCTCAAAACACGGCTTGATGGGTCTGGGGCGACCATCCGTAGGATGTAGTAGAGAAAGTGGGCATTTTGGGCCTGGGCAGCGTGTGTTTGAGCCGTCCAGCGGTCATTCTGGGCCCAAATATGATGTACATGGTGTCTTCTTGAAGCCTCCGGCGTGTAGACTACGACTGGGGTGACTTTTACTGGAAATTACGCCAGAGTACGCATGCGCAGTCGAGGAGTAGTAGCGAAAGACTATCGGGTGCACAGAGGCGACTTCGGCGGATAGATGGTTCATTCTGTCTTCAAATCAGCCGTGCGCTTGGGTGTGGAGATACCGTTCGCGATAGAGTGTAGTGGACATGATATGGTGGGTCTGGCAGAGTTACCCCTCCCCCTCCCATGGATAGAGTACATCACACCCAATCTGGGAGTACCGCATTCAGTGTGTTTGCAATTCTCGAATGCTATTTTCCATGTATCAGACGCTTCATTGGCCGTGTTCGCTCTTCTCCAATAAGGATCCGCCCTTTGAGTAACGACCCTTGCGTCAATCTTCGGCCGTGTTCGCTCTTGTTGGTGTTAAACGGTCGTCCAGTCGCTCTGGTCATCCCTAAACGCCCAGGATACTCTATAGGGAACATACCCTAGAACAGCTGCTTTAGCATTTTGACAACATTTTTATAGCCCCTGTGAGTAGTTAGCCCATATTCTCTTCCAAGCGATGCTTGGTCTCCAAAAAGACCTAGGCGTGATATTTCCCTTCATTACAAGCGGTAGCAGGCTAACCTGTTCATAAATCCCCATGGCTATTTTCCCGATATATCGGTATTTGGATGTAAGCCTTTTGTAAGTTATCCTGTCCGGCGTCCTCGATCACCGCAGCGTGGCCTTTGGGCATTGGTGGAAGTGACATCATCGCCGGAAATGACGTCACTTCAAGCGTGTGCACTCACCTGACGATAACGCAGGTACGTATAGCTTGTATGGGACGTCATCACAGGAAGTGACGTCATAAACGGAAGCAACGATATTGCCGGAAGTGACGTCATCATCGAAAGCAACGATATTGCAGAAAGTGACATCATCATCGGAAGTGATTCAAGAAAACGCCCTGTATACCATATTTGAATCCGGAATTACCTCTAGATTGCTCAAGCACACCCTGAGCAGCCTCAAAATGCCATGTTTCTCTCCTACTTCTCGACAGCGCATCGGATATGTTATCACATCCAGTCAATATCACGCCAGTCTTAGGGTGCATTCCACACGTAAATGATGTGCGGCTAAAAGCAGGCATGGGTTATGCATGTTAAAGTATTTCCCGTCCAATGGACAATTTAAAATGGCAAAAAAAACAGGGGGATAAAATTTTATCGCCATAAAGGAATCAACATTTTCGCTCCCCGAAAAAATACGAATTTTGGCCTGCCAGATATTCATTTCCGGACACGATCAACTCTGTAGTGGCGCATAGGTGCGATCGACAAGCAATTGTTATATCCTTGTTTGGAGAAATGGTTACGTCTAGCAGGGTGATACTATAGATATTAGTTAGTAGAAAGGCAGGAAAAATTACCATGCTGTCAAAGACGGGCGACCTTCCTTATTATGAAATTAGGGAGGGGCCACTTTGTGCAAAACCGTGGCAAGTGTGGAGTGCACCCTTAGTGAATATGCCGAGAGCTTTAAGATGACACCCTGTATGGCCCATTTAAACCACGAATAGCTCAGAATGCCCACTTTCTCTACTTCTCTTCGGCTGTGCATGCGCACCATGACATCATTCCCACCCCAAACCATCCCAGTCGTAGTCAACTCCACATATGACAACCTGAACGGCCCATTCAGAGGAAGGATGGTCCGTAGATTGCCCAAACACGCCTCTGCGCACCCCGAAATGCCCTCTTTATCTACTAATCCTCCACTGCACATTCTCATAATGGCTTAATGGATTTTTTTCTACGGAAAAGTCCCAGTTTTGCATCCAATCGTCAGTCACGTGCCCGACTTCGACGTCGCTTGAATATAACATCTTGTACGGCATATTTGGACTCGGGATTGTTCATAGACCGCCTAAACACACCTACACTGCCCTCTTTGGCTCCTGCTTCTCCACTGCATCAGGTTTTCTTTAGACAACAATTTTTCATCTACTCGGTTTCAAACACTGTAAAACTAAATTTTTCGCATATTCATGTCACTAAACTCAATTTTTTTTGCCTTTTTCATAAAAAAAAATGAAAAAAAAAAAAATGCGTTTTTCAGCTAAAAAAGTATAAAACTCAAATCTGATTTTGTTTTAATCGTAGAATGTAAAAAATTCTTGTATTAAATTGGCGAAAGTATTGAAACTGTCAAGCTTGGTGTTTATTGTGTTTATTTGTCAGTACTTCCAAACTGACTTCTTTATGGCAGAAAAAATAATTAAGTGACACTGTCACAGAAAGAGCAATAATGTGTTAACTTAATTTCGCGGCAGAAATAAAGCATGATGAACGATTTTAACAGAAATTCCTCCCAAGCATTCGTGTATTACAATAATTTATTCGTTAGTTTTGAAGTCTAAACGATAAATTCTCAATTTACCGTAACAAGGGCAAAGGTTGCATGTTGCCTGTTTTCGCCACAAAACACAGGCTCTTCACTTCGACGTGAGGCAGGTATTATACGCGTTCAAAAAGAGTTCCAACAGATCAAAGAAGTTGAAATTTTTTCAGAGTATGACAAATATATTTTTCATGTGTTCGTGTTGAGATGGCGCTGAAATTGTCGGGAACCCTTCATCGAAAAACTTGCAGTTCAATGCCACAGATATCTGGCGGTACTCGACACTGAATAATTCCTCCCTTGTCATATGACATTGTAGGGTCGCTGCAGTCAAAAACGCGGAAAATAATCTCAGCAAGAGCTTCTTGAGCGTGTTTCATTTTCACTGGATATCCCATGACGAGATGCGGTGTCTGCAGCTAAACAAACATACGGAAACCCAGGAAGTGGCAGAGATGACATGAAGAGTGGGCTCTTATACGGACATTCACTGGCACAGAGAAGGAGGTGACAAGAAGAAGAAGAACAACAACAACCTTGTATTGTAAACTTTCGGTCGCGATGACTTTCCCGTGATCGGGGCATTTTCGTTCGCCCCTGTCTTACATAAACTCAATCTTTTATGAAAACAAACTCAATTTTTTCCGCGCATGCGGCGCGCACTTCCCGAAAACTCAGAAAAGAATTTCTAGCTCAAAACTCAATTTTGAAAAAACCGCAAAAACTCAATTCAAATTCGTTTTTATCGGGGATACCACGATCAATGAAAAACCCTGCTGCACATGCGCACCATGACGCCATTTCCGATCCAAACCATCCCCATCATAGTCCAAATACCGAGGGTTCAAGACGAGGCCTTCCACGCTATGTCTGGATTATATATGACCCATCTAGACTCATTTGACGGGGGGGGGAAGGGATGTCGGGGTGTCAAGTCCGTGTTTACGCATTTTCTCGGAAACTCCTCGTTTTACATCCACCACACCAGTCACGTGGCCGGCAGTCATCTCCAAGGTCCGATGTCCGGGGGCATCCCAAGATCCAAGCTCAAAGTTCATACAACCCACATTAAACCCACATTTTCTATCCACCTCGATTCTTCCACTTCGAATACGAGGCGATTTAAGCTTTATATACTGCTCGTATAAGATGGCAAATCAAGTCTGAAACACCCGCCATTACTGTGTCAAGAATAACGATATCGTATAACATCAAACCGCAGGGAAGGTAAATGAATACCGTGCTTGCGCATTGAACATGATATATCAAAAGTTGAAATAAAGAAACGGACAAGTTGATGCAATTTTCAATATTTACGTGAAGTAAAACGAAAATTCATAATTGACGGTCAAATTTCAATTTTTAATTTTGAGAAACGAAAAACAAAAATTTTAAATTGAGTATCGGTCATACCTGTGGGTATCGGTCATCAAGGGCGTCGGAAGCGGGAAACCGGTCCCCCCCCGATGAAAACCAGAAAAAAGGGCACAAGTATGTTTGTTTTTTACGATTTCATAAAAGATTGGTACTTCTATTTTTGTCCCCCGCCGCAACGCGGCCGGGGGACTTTAAAATGGTTCTTGCTTCTATGTGCCCGTGGATTACAAGCGTCTAGTCCGTCATCCATAATTCAGCCGTCGTCCATTAGAGAATATCCGCATCCATAATCCAAAGACCTATTCTATATTCCATATAACAGTATTAGCACCAAATTCAAAAAGACAATCATAGTACACAAACATAGACTTGTTTCCTGCAAGAGAGAAGCGGTCAACAGTTTTCAATGATGCCGGCAAGACATCATGATGTTCCAAAAATATCAAATCCGTATCGCTGATCAGTATTCTTAATCCATAATATTCGTTGTAAAGTTGTCATCTAAAGAATGATGTATCTCAGTCACGCTTTGATTGTGACTGTTCATATGAGTACCATGAAGATCTTGAAGTACATGGGTTCATACGGCCCCTAGCCCCGGGTTAAGCGGAATTAGACACAAGTTACGAAACGTAGCGCCATAGATCTTGCACGCTACGTTCGTATTTTTTTATCAGCATGCGATATGTATCGCCAAATTTGAGAAACTTTGAGCGGAGGCGTTTGGTGGAATAGCCCTGTTTTATAAGTTTCTGTAACAATGTTTTGTGACGTTGATTAAAATCGTCACATTTAACACAGGATCTAGCAAATACTACTAAGCGAGATATGTATAAGCCATTACTGTCCAGAAAGGGATAGTTACGATGTCGAAATTGTAATCATCTCTTTTGTCATAAAGTCGACGAGAGAGAATGCCCACTTCATTTTTATAGAGATATAGTTCTAAATATGATGTGCCTGTAGGGCTGTCTGTAGTTTCCTTCAAATCCAGTGAAGGTGAATATATATCCTTCACTGCGTCATTTATATAGCGATTATCCACAGAGAGAAGATCGTCTATATAGCGTTTGGTGAATGAGAAGGAACGGGCTTTGAATGGATCGGTTTTTGAAAGCGCCTGCATATAGTCATATTCATAAGAGAACAGATACAGGCCAGCCAACAGGGGTGCACAATTAGTACCCATTAACCTATATGATGTCTATTCTACATATTCTACATTGGACTATTTACCCTAAAGCTTTTACATGAACCATATTTTATTTCAGAAGTATAATAATTCAGCGGGGAATGGGTGCACACTGTGCATTAGCTAAGATTCATAGCGTTTCCCTTCCCTCAACGCTATGCCGACGACAAATACATTTCCCTGGTAGTAACTCAAACATCTCCATGGCGCACTTATTATTACCTTTGTTCGAGTTACCACCAGTCGGCATAGTGTTGAGGGAAGGGAGACGCTATGAATCTTAGCTAACTGTGCATATGATCAATTTCTTGAATTGAATTCCACCTTGTGGTTTTTCGAACTGACAGATGATGGCATGTAGTTGTCAGCGTGGTTGTTTCATGTACAGGGAGCTTTCTATGGCTTTCATGTCAGTACACCTACCACTACCCTCAAGAAGAGCATGTCCCCATCCCCAGGGCGCCGAGCCGCACCCTATATCTCTCAAACTAGCACTCGGCTGATCTTCATATATTGTGTTTTAGCATATATATCTCCAATATATCTTGGCAGAAGCTGGAATTTGTGTGTTGTCTGCAATATTGGGATAATTGCAACCCCAAAAGGTTTCAATTTATCAGGCACAGACCCATGTTTTTGTATTTGGTAAATATGTCCCTTGTCTATAGATCTTGCTTGGAATTGTTTTTCGTGCCAATCCGCTTCTGGGTGGCGCCACCTCGGGCCAAGTTAAAATTGCATCTCCAGACAATAACTTTTGAAAACCTTAATAGACGAGCGGCGATTGGCAAAAACCGCCTTATTCTAGGAGTAAAATGCACCCACCTCCCCCCCCCCGTACACAGAGGCAAACTATATATCATTTGAAAGCTTGGACTATCTTCTTTCAGATGAGGTAGGATGTGGTGGTGAAAAGTATTGCCGTATAATTAGGAAATACAAGAACAATTGGATTGCATCTTTCTACTTTTAAAATGGGAGTATACGTTTTAAAATGACTATATCTTCACTCGTACCAGGCATATGGCAAAATGGTTGGTGTCAATTGATTGCGCAGCGGCTCTTCAATCGTCTAATATCAAAAAGCATTATGACGTCATTGATCTGTGACGTGACAGAGGGGCCATCTCCAAAATACAATTAAATTGCGTCAAACGCACTGAAAACTATGTCAAAAGTTTTTTTCTGCGTGAAATACTTCGTTGTTAAATAGCCAAAAATGGTTCTTACGTCGAATTTACTCATCGGTCAAATACTTCGGCAAAGATTTGGCGGGATTGCCTTTTAAATCCTCAATATAACGTGCATCATTCACCATAGGATATTGGGTAAAAAAAAACACTGACTACTGTATAGAGGACGGGTTTCTCGGATGTCAGCCACCAAAAATAATCTAGTTTCGTGATTTAGACATTCAGAGTCATTTGACGTCGTAGCTGTATATTGTTTTGTCAAACGTGCAAATTAGTTTAAAATTGTAATGGGGGATCGTTTCAAAATATCCACAAAACATAGGGGAAGACGCAGAGTGGCAAAATATATAATTCATAAGTACAATAGGACAGTCCCGAGATAGAACCCTTCAATAGAATAATAATACTTATTTATTTCAAACACATGATCTATAAAATGAACAAATTAATAATAAGATTGCAGCCAAAAGACAAATTAATAGCGCGTTACATAGATTTGGCGAGACCAATGACAAACTAAACGCGAAGTCTGAGACAAATCGGAAAGCCGCAAAGTTGTAAGTAAGAAGTTCTCTGTCGACATAAGTCTGTTCCGTAGAGAATTAATCTGGCGTCGAATAACCTAATTAAAGCTGGGTACAGAATTTATCCCAAATATGTAAGTAGCACTACAATTGCGCGGGGAGTGCATTATAATCAGCGAAATACGTTGTTGTATGTGACACGCAGTTTTTTCCAGTTACATGACGAGTACCTGACGAAGACCACAAATGGCTGCAATAGATACTGGTACAGTACGACGAGAAAAGTTGCTTCTTCTCATCTTGAGACACATATAGAACTTTCGAGCCAAAATGTTGGCACGAATGCATAATGTTCTAGTTTGCACAGACATATCATAACTGTCAGTGAGATCGATGAAGATAAAATGATCAAGATATTTGGCGTTGTCAACGTAATTCAGCTGTGAGCCAGACAGAGTGTGCTCTCAGGTCATTGACTTTATTGGACGAAAACACATGCATAAGCATTTCTTAATGATGAAGGCAATATTATTGTCAGTCGGAAAAATATCATATATCAAGTGGATTCTAAAGGCCCTTAGCAGAGGGACTAATAAGGCATAAGTCCTCAGCGTGGCTGAAGAAAACTCCGGCTACATTACATCCTAAATTGAACCGAGATATTTTTATGTCGAGTTCATGTATGTAGACATTAAAGAACAGAGGAGAGAGAATTCCTCCTTGGCGAACTCCATTTTCAGCATGAGAACCCTCCGAGAAGGCATACCCACATCCTGGTGGTCATGATAGGCGCAAAAGGACGCCATTGCCCACGTGACGCCAGGTCAAGGTTAGGCACTGGGTAATACTTTAACATTGGCTTTACTGAAAAACCCGGAAAATAATTAGCATTGTGGCTTTCAAAATACAAAATATCCAGAGTTAGAGGCATTTGGAAACTGTGGAATACAAGCGTCTAGTCCGTCATTCAATATTCAGCCGTCGTCCATTAAAGAAGTTTCGCGTCTATAATCCAATGGCCTAATTCATATATAATAACATTGGCGCTAAATTAATAGGATAAATCATAATATACGTAAAACTAGGCCGATTTCCTGCAAGACAGAAGCGGTCAACAGTTTTCAATGATGCCAGCAAGACATCACGATGTTCCAAAAATATCAAATCCGTATCACTGATCAGTATTATTAATCCATATGATATACGTTGTAAAGTCGCTATCTAGAGTATGATTTATCTCAGTCACGCTTTGGTTATGCCTGCTGATATGAAAACTGTGAGGATATTGAAATACACAGGTTCATACGGCCCCGGGCCCCTAGGTTAAGCGGAATAAGACACAAGTTACGAAACGTATAGCCATAGATCTTGCACGCTACGCTCGTATTTTGCTATTAGCATTCGATATGTATCATCAAATTTGAGAAAATTCGAGTGGAGGCGCTTGATAATATAGCCCTTTTTACAAGTTCATTAAAGACATTGAACGAAACAGCATACATATGAAATGGGTCAAAGCAGATAAATCTCGAATTGAGGTTGATATATGTCAATACCTACAGAACTCCAGAAGGGAGAACTCTGTCCGGATACATTTGGTGACAAATAGTAATAATTCTGTACAGAACTTGGACCTTATGGATCTTGGAAACTACAAACGACAATAGGGAAGAAACAGTGCTATTAAACAGCGCTACAGGAGAAACATCACTAGAAGCGATAATTCAGCCCTGAGACCATCAACAAACCCTAATAATACTGTATAGCAGCACATATGTGCGGACAAGCGAGATCATAATATTGGAAATTATATATCATTAATATTAATTGTATTGATGATTAAGCTTGACCCTTGTTGAGAGTTATGCTTGGGATATACAGAATATATACTCCCCAAAATATCCGAAACAACTGCTTTGAATACATATAGTGATGTCCTATAGTCAGGCTGTTGTAGGGTCAGAACATATCTGGAGAGTGGGTATGTTTGTGAGCATTTTTCTGTGTGATATAAAACCCTACAAGTAGGTTTCCAAGAACATACTGTTGATGTGACAATTTTAATGTTAATTTTATATGACCCTTAAATGGTTTTGAAATTTTTAAGAGATGGAAAATCAGTGACCTGTAAAGAGTAATTTATAGAACACTGTATCCACAAATCTTATTAAAAGTGGTAGATTACCAAGAACATACTGTGCGAAAACATGTAAATTGCAATAGTAATTATGAGATGAGCCCCCCCGCCCCCTCCCCCCCCCCCCTCACAACGATAATCAAGATAACCTTTGATATTGCTTTTACATTTAAATGAAATCAGTGAAGTATACATATAAAGTCATAAAACATTTTTATCAAGTATTGCTGAAGTCAGATGTTTGACAATCTTAGATAAACAGTTAGTAGACATTGAAAAATATATAATTTTGACAGATACTTTCTGTTCACATATTCTATTCTCTATGGTAGTACAGTACCGGTGGCAATAACTTGACACAATTATGTGAATTTCATTACATTGAATAACTTAGTAAAGAAACCATAATTGTGTATTTAGAAAATATTTCATTGGGAATTTGGAGAGAATTCCCGAGTGACGTCATGATGCAAGATAGCTTAACAAAACTGTTATCAATCGATTCCCTGTTTAATGGAGAGAAAATTGCTACCTCACTACTGTGCATTGGTGTAAAATGAATAAAGTTATTAACACTGAAGCAAACACACCCCCTTTCTTTTTTCGTGACGATAAGACTCGATACTGGTTCGCTTGAATGAACTTTTTACCTTACGGCAATATATTTCAAGACCACATCCGGTCTAACAAAAAGGTACATTAAATAAGCTTTCAAATGACATAGGATGTGGCCGTGTGTACGGAGGAGGGGAGGGGGGGGGGGTGCATTTTACTCCTAAAATAAGGCGGTTTTTTTGCAAAACGTGACTTGTCTAATACAGTGATGTTATAATAAAACTCCTGTACTCAGGCTGTTGTGGGATCGCGAAATACCAGGAGAGTGGGTATGTTTATAGACAAGTTCTTGTATTGCAGTAATCTATTCAATGCCGTCAGAAAATTAGACAAATAATGTAATGTAGAAACTGATGCTCACAACACTCTTCGCCAATTTTGTAATTTTGTGCCACTCTGCGTCTTCCCGTATGTTTTGTGGATATTTGAAACGATCCTCTATTACAATTCTAAACTAATTTGTACGTTTGACAAAACAATATACAGCTACGACGTCAAATGACTCTGAATGTCTAAAACACGGTAGTAATTTATTTTTGGTGATTGACATCCGAGAAACCGTCCTCTAATGCAGTAGTTAGTGTTTTTTACCTAATATACCATGGTGAATGACGCTCATTAAATTGAGGATTTAAAAGGTAATCGCACCAAATCTTTGCCGAAATATTTGACCGATGACTAAATTCGACATTAGAACCATTTTGGCCATTTAACAATGAAGTATTTTACCCACAAAAAAACTTTTAACATTGTTTTTTGTGCGTTTGGCGCAATTTAATTGTATTTTGGAGATGGCCCTTCTGTGACGTCACAGGTCAATGCCGTCAAAATACTATTTGATATTAGACAATTGAAGAACCGTAATCAATTGACACCAACCATTTTTCCCTCTGCCTGGTACGAGTGAAGATATAGTCATTTTAATACGTATACCCCCATTTTAAAAGTAGATAGATGCAATCCAATGGTTCTTGTATTTCCTAATTTTTCTAGCATACGGCAATAGTTTTCACCACCACATCCTAGCTCATCTGAAAGAAGAGAGTCTAAGCTTTGAAATGACATATAGTTTGCCTCTGTGTACGGGGGGTGCATTTTATTCCCCAAAATAGGGTCCCGGCCGCTCGTCTATAAGGATTCTTTCCAAATTTGGTGTGGTAGTACCTCGCCTAAGATCTGGCTTGAGAATGTTTTTCATGTTGATAGGGGGACCACCTGAAAGCTAAGTTAAGTATTTACAGACAATAACTTTTGAAAACCTGAACCTATTCATTCCAAATTTCGTGTGTAGGTACCTCGCCTCAATTTCTCGTTTGGCATTGTTTTTCATGCCGATCCACATATAGGTGGTGCCACCTGGGGGCAAATTTAAAATTATGTTTCCGGATAATAACTTTTTAATACTTGAATGAATTCTTTCCAATTTTGGTATACATGTACCTTACCTGAAGGTTTCACTTGGTATTGTTTTTCTTGTCGATCTGCTCATAGGTGGCGCCACCTGTAGTCCAAGTTAACATTTTCTATTTCCAATGTCAAGGGATCTTGCCTCAAGATCTCGGTTGGGATTATTTTTTATGCCTATCTGCCTACACATGGCGCTATCTGAGGGCCAAGGTAAAATTGCATTTCCGGACAGTAACTGTTGGACCTTAATGGATTCTTTTAAATTTGGTATGTGAGTACCTACCCTCAAGGCATCTTATGGGGCCATGTTAATGATGTTTTTCCTAAGTTTTACGTTTTCACTTTGTTCACAAATAATGAATGTTTCCTTTACTAAAGATGCAAAAGGCATACCTCCAATCGTATTCGATCGACTGTATCTAGTTTCTTCAATATTTGGCATATGCATTCCTTGTGACAAGATATTTGGTACTGCGTTTCAGAAAGATATGCCTGTAGGTGGCGCCACTAGGGTTCTTTCCGTTCTTTTGTGCTGCAACTTTGAAACGCTTTGAAATGTTGCTCGAAATTTGGTTTCCGGGCAATAACTCGAGAACTGCTCATCAAATTCTTCCTAAATTAGGCATGCATATACATTGTACCTTGCCATGAGATGTTGCTTGGGATTGCGTTATCCACTTCTGCTCAGAAAGTGACGCCACCTTCTGACAAAATCTGAAATTTGTTTTTGGCCAATAACTTGAGAACTGCATGCTCATCGGATTATTCCCAAATTTAGTATGCATGTACCATGCCAGGAGATGTTGCATGGGATTGCCTTTCACTCACTTGCACTTACATGTGGCGCCACCTGGTGGCAAAATCCCAAATTTGTCTCCGGGTAATACCATGACCTAAGATGTCGCTTGAGATTGCATTTTGCCCACTTGAGCCTATAGGTGGCGCCACCAGGTGTTAAAATCAAAATTTGTTTTCAGCCATTAACTTGAGAACTGCTCATCGGAATCTCCTCAGATTTCTTACTTACAGGTGGTGCCACCTGGTTGCGAAATACCAGATTTGTTTCCAGGTAATAACTTGAGAACCGCTCGTCAGATTCTTCTTAAATCGGGTATGAATATATCATGACATATGATGTCACTTGGCATTGCATTTCGCCCACTTGTGCTTACAGGTAGCACCACCTCATGTCAAATCTAAATTTGATTTCGCTCATCAGATTTTTCTCCAATTTGGTATGCAGATACCATGCCATGATATGTCCCTTGGGATTGTATTTCACCTGCTTCTGCATACTGGTGGCGACACCTGGTCGAAAAATCTGAAATTTGTTTCTGGCAATAATTTGACAACTGCTCATCGGATTTTTCTCAAATTTGGTATTCATATGCCATAAGATGTCACTTGGGATTGTGTTTCGCACACTTGTGCATACAAAACTAAATTTGGTTTCCAGGCAATAACCCCTTTTCAGATTCTTACCAAAGTCCGTATACTGATACACCATGTCATGAGATGATCCTTGGGATTGCATTTCGCCCACTTGCACCTACAGGTGGCGACACCTGGTGGCAAATTTAAAATCTGATTTCCAGACAATAGGTTGATGCATTCAGCTTCTCGTCAAAATTGGTTTGCAGATAATATGCCTTGAGATGTCACTTGGGGTTGCTTCTCGGTTACATAATTTCCATTGCCTCACTGCATGGAAACTATACATGTATTACAGAAGCAAAAAAACGTTCAGTCAACCGTTCTGAGTTTATTTTGAAACTTGGGAAGGTAGAAAGACCCTCCCGCATCCAACGCCTATGAAGTAGCACTTGCCTTCCTCATGTATATCCCCCGAGACCAACAATGCTAAAAAATATTGCTGCCATTTCGGCGGGAGACTTAGCATCATCTGGCTGCTTGTTATTACGTTGCAACATGCCAGAAATGGGTCAATCTTGAGTACGGGTCAAGCGTGTTCGATATACCGGAAAATTCATTCTTTATATCTCTACATGAATACATACAGAAAATGTTAAAACTAAGATAAAATATTACATTTACATAATAAAAGTTATATTGTGACTTGACTAATCACCCCAATCAGGGAAGCCAGTGTATTCCAATTTATAAATTAGGTAGCGGTTGAAGCGGTCCTAGTGGCAGGAGATACTGCGAGCTGTGATGATCTCTCCAGAAGCATTTCGTGTATAAACTGCCCTATTGCTGGTGGGTTAGTAGTATACAGCGAGTCTTTGGGACATTTAGCGCGTCACTGCGCATGCGCAGGATTTATTTTTGGCTTGAATGGTGTGTGTGCGCATGCGTGAGTCCACTTGAGTGCACTTGCACTTGGTTTGACCGCTAGCCCTCATTTGCATATTTTCAAGATGGCGGCTTGTTTTTGTATGGGTGGGGTGGTCGGTTTCAAGATGGTGGCCAATTGCACTGGTTTGACCTCCTCATTTGCATATTTTCAAGATGGCGGCTTGTTTTTGTATGGGTGGGGTGGTCGGTTTCAAGATGGTGGCCAATTGCACTTGTTTGACCTTCATTTGCATATTTTCAAGATGGCGGCTTGTTTTTGTATGGGTGGGGTGGTCGGATTCAAGATGGTGGTCAAATTGCACTGGTTTGACCTTCTCATTTGCATATTTTCAAGATGGCGGCTTGTTTTTGTAGGGTAGGGGTGGTCGGTTTCAAGATGGCGGCTTGTTTGTGTGTGTTATGGGTTTTCCCCAGCCCTCATTTGCATATGTTCAAGATGGTGGCTTGTTTGTGTGTGTTAGGGGTGGTCGGTTTCAAGATGGCGGCCAATTTCACTTTCCCGATCCCCAGCATTTCACTTTCCCGATCCCCAGCCCTCATTTGCATATGTGTTTCAAGATGGCGGCTTGTTTGTGTGTGTTAGGGGTGGTCGGTTTCAAAATGGTGGCCAATTGCACTTGTCTCACCCCTCATTTGCATATTTTCAAAATGGCGGCTTGTAGTTGTATGTTAGGGGTGGTCGGTTTCAAAATGGTGGACAATTGCACTTGTTTCACCCCAGCCCTCATTTGCATATTTTCAAAATGGCGGCTTGTTTTTGTATGTTAGGGGTGGTCGGTTTCAAAATGGTGGACAATTGCACTTGTCTCACCCCTCATTTGCATATTTTCAAAATGGCGGCTTGTTTTTGTATGTTAGGGGTGGTGTGTTTCAAAATGGCGGCCTGTTGTCCCCTGAAAATATGCAAATGAGGTCTTTGGGTTTTTCCCCAAGGGTGGCTTAATTTTCAAAATGGCGGCTTGTTTGTGTGTGTTGTGGGTGGTGTGTTTCAAAATGGTGGACAATTGCACTTGCCTCACCCCAGCCCTCATTTGCATATTTTCAAAATGGCGGCCTGTGGTTGAACGTATAAAAGGAGTCCATTTTTAGGGAAAGGGTGTATTCAATCTGACTTACCTGACCTGACCTGTCTCCCTGCCTGCCTGCCTGCCTGCCTGCATCCCTGCCTTGCTTGCCTATCCGCTTGTATGAGACGAAAAGCATGAGACGTGGAGAAGATTTTCCCTTGGACCCAGCAGTACCTCCGGTTGAAGTCTTGCCTGAAGATGAGCGTGTCAGGTACATTTATCAACGTCACTGGG
>JAVTVY010012709.1:0-49861 GCA_036873755.1 Hanleya hanleyi
CCCGAACCGTATAAACGATGATTTAGTTGCTCCTTACCATGCATTTTCCGATAAAACGTATCATGAACTAGCCCGAATCGTCCGAACGGCCAACATCTGTTGTCTTTTTGAGTGGGTTTCGCCGCCTTTTGTACCAGTCCCCGCTTGAATATATGATCAGCTCCGCCATGTTTGTTTCCACGCTGGAGTGTCGACTGCGCAAACGGAGGCCGCAATAAAAACCGCCAGTGCGCACGCCAACACCATACACGTGGTCGTAAGGCAGACAAATTTTTACTGAAAAATTCATTCATTCAAATTCATTCATTCACTGTCGGAAGCAATAATCGGACGACCACGTTTGTGGTGTTGGCGTGTGCACTTCCGGTTTTTACTGAGGCCACCGTTTGCGCAGTCGACACTCCAGCGTGAAAACAAACATGGCGGAGCTGATCATATATTCAAGCGGGGACTGGTACAAAAGGCGGCGAAACCCACTCAAAAAGACAACAGATGTTGGCCATTCGGACGATTCGGACTAGTTCATGATACGTTTTATCGGAAAATGCATGGTAAGGAGTAACTAAATCATCGTGTATACGGTTCGGGCTTTGTCTTACGATGGTGGCATGGAAGTACGTGGAACCTAATGCCAGCCATGTAGCATTAGGTTCCATGTTGGAGCTATCTGGGGTCTTGATCTTTGGAACAAGGTTCATTCCAGAACAAATCAATGGAACATCGTCACCGACTTTCATGAAATAGAAACTTTGCCGTTTTCCTGATGTAACAGGCATAAATAGTTACCACATGCAGCGGAGATGAAGGGAGTGAGGACAGATGCTGATGGCCGATGTAAATCATGGGAGAACGGAAGTTAGTAAGGCAAACCAACGCATAGGGATTATCAAAAGGTGCTCTTCTAACATCACCAAGGAGAAAATAGCAATCCTCTACAAGTATACAGTACGCCCGGTTCTAGAATACGGGAGCGTTTCCTGGAATCCTTACTTAGTGAAAGACACAGCCTTATTGGAAAAAACGCAGGCTAGTTGTCTTAAATTGTCCAGTAACCCTCCGGAATTCCCTTCCTTGGCCGATCGTATGAAGCAGACAGATTTGATAGAAACGTATAAGGTATTGAACAGTGAATACAAAACCTCATCAACAGACTTATTCACTCCTCGGACACATGGCAGAAACCTAAGGGGCCATACCGAGACTTTACACAAGCCCTTTTCCGAAACACGGATCCGGCAGGAGTTCTTTGCTCACAGGATATTAAACGACTGGAACCCGCTATCTGAAGAGGACGTTTCATCTCCAAGCCTGCAGAACTTTAAAAGGAAGATGAGAGCCGCGCCTTCGGATGAAGCGGCTTAATTATCAATCAAGTATCTTCGCTGCGAGAGTTGTTGAGTGGACAACCACAGCCAAGCAGACAGTAACCCAGATTGGTGTTCAGCAAGTAGCACACAGAGCAATAATCCTGCTTCCCCTGATGACTGAACCATCGCCTCATGCACTGGTTGCGAAGAAAGATGAGAGCACACGATTTTATGTCGATTATCAACTCTTAGATGATGTCTATCCCCGACGTCTACCCCTTGCCACGAGAGAATGACGTGCTTCTCCATGAGTGGTTCCACTTTTTTCAATTGCTCTAAATGTATTTCAGCGCCTGGCTTAGGACATCCTTTGTGGGCTCCAAGGAGAAGAATGTCTTCTTTACATATATAGCATTATTGCCCCTGGGACGTCCTTTCTCGAGTCATTTATACGGTTGGAGCATGTTAAACCTTAAACTTAAAGGAGTACTTACCTTATTTTTGAGTGTGACTATATTTATCAGCATTCGTATTCCACGCCTTATTATATAAAACTTATGTTGATAGAATGCGAAATAACGGAAATATTGACTATTTGTTGCTCGCAACGGCGTGCACTGGGCGCCGCCATTGCACCATTGCGTGACGTTTTTAGATGAGCGGAAGTCAGTTTATACTCATCTAAAAACGTCACAACGTCATGGAGATTTAAGGTTGATCGTGCTGGTCATGCCGATAATTCGCAGGAGAAGGAACCCAGTAAATTCACTGACGTTCTAGTTGATTTTAGAAGTTCAAGTGTAATCATGAAAATGTTTATGAACTTAGAAGCATCGTCGTTCAACTGAAATCACTTGACAATTTCAGAGGACGCTCTTTTAGTTTACCGCTCAGTTTCAAATTTTGTCCAAATTGAATCGGGCAGGTCTCAGCTGAGAAACTTTGGGAAGAAATTGTTAAGTTGGCGAAGATCACCTAAACCAATTTCCTTTTACGAATTCCCCCCGTGAGATTTGCCTCGCCAGTTTTTTCCTCGAATTAAAACTCGAACCCAGAGTAATTCAAATGCCGTAGTTGGAACGTCCCTGGATCAAGCGTTAGCCGTGACGTCCTGAATGCTGACGTCATCAGTCACGTCATCTCACAGACAATATGGCGGCGCCAACGTCGACCTCAAAGCGGAAACATGACTTCACAAATTGTAATAAAACTAATAGGGTATCGCCCCCAACGAAAGTAAAATAGTTGGTTATATTTCTTTAAGAGTCCAACCTTTGTAATAGGAACATATATAAAATAAGGTAAGTACTCCTTTAAGTCTACAAAGACTTTTTCCGGAAGAAGGTGAAGTTTCTCGGGCACTTCGTATCAGCTGAGGGAACATAAACTGACAGACAAACCAAGGATATCAAGTATGTAGTCTCCTACTAAAACAATTTGTGAAAGGTTTTACTAATGTGCCCAGGACTTCATAATCTCGGAAGTTGTCGAATTGCAACTGGACTGACGAATGCTACCAGACTTTTGATACTTTCAATCAGCTTTTGTCATATGTACCTATACTGTCTTACCCCACTCAGGGATGCCCATTTATATTTGACACCGACGCAACTTATCGAACTGTGGGTGCCATCCTCTCACACGAGCAGAATGTCTCTGAACAAATTGAAGTGCTCATATTGCACCACCCGGAAGGAGTTTCTTGCCGTTATAACAGATCAAGCATTTTCGAACTGACAATACAGCAGTGCCTTGAATGAGAAGCCTGAAAAATCCAACGGCAGGTAGCCAGATGGCTTCAGGAGATACGAAACTACAACATCGTGGCCACACCAGTGGAGATGTCATGTCTCGTAACCCCTGTCATGCATGCGCCAAACAAAACCGTGGGATTGACGAATCGGGCGAGGAAGAATGTACTACATCAACCATTATCAGTGGTACCACTAAAAATGATAAAGAAACACATGGTCCATACCACCAAACATCCTCTGCTAGAGTTGGTTTGACGGAAAAGACTGCCTTGTTGGACTCTTACTGCAAGAAGTAATGCAAAATCAGATTCAGAATTCAAACATTGGGCTCCTATTGCATGCTGTCGAGGAAGGTAAACGGTCAGATTCATTGATTATTTCACATCTCTCGTCATCCCTGAAAACTAGCGAAACTGGGATAGACGAAATTCATGGTGGAATGTTATACAGGAAGTGGTTTGTGAGTAACTTCACGTCCAATTTCCTGCTCATTGTACCTGAACGTTACAAGGAACAAGTTTTGAAGAATCACCATGATATAATATCAGCTGGACGCCTGGGTAAGGAGAAAATCCTGGAGATAATCAACCAGGACTTTACTGGCTTTACATTATTGAAGGGTTATGTTGAAACATACCGCACTATGTGAGACAAATGCATATCTCGAAAGTTAGGTATCGATCAGGGCTAGACCGCACTAAAGCCGTATATTTCAGGTGGCCGGATGGAACGATTAGCTATGGATATCTTCGGTCCACTGTCCCTGACATAAAGCCAATAGCTACATTTTGGTCTTCACTTATTGTTTCACCAAGTGGACGGGAGCCATTCGTTTTCCAGACCAGGAATCAGGACTGGCTACAGCTGTGGTAAATGACTTCATAATCAGGTTTGGAACTCCACTTCAGCGACCAAGGGACCAACTTTGAGTCCAAACTGTTAGCTGAGGTATGCGACCTCTTGCAAATATGTAAACCCAGGACCACCAATATAATGTCCCAGGTAAATGGCAATGCCGAGAGGACAGAAACATGGCCGCATCAAGTAGTTAGACGACATAACATATCTGCTCCAAACTAGTGCTAAACTGCCTCTCAATGTTTACCATATAGATCATCTTGCTCAGTACCGCGGGAAACACCCACCAGCGTGGTATAAGATGTCCGCCTGGAATGTCCAAAAGAGTTCAAAACGTTGACCAGAGTGACCCTCCCCTATGGGGCAATGATGCCATATTGAACAATGCGAACACGGAGTCACAGCCCTGGGGGAAATTTACTGGAATTAATAGACAACCATGAATAGACGTTACTGGAAGGGTGCAACAGTGGATCTGGAAGGTGGAAGGGTGCAACAGTGAAGATGATTATCATCAGGAGTCTAATCATTTGAGATCAGGGGTCAAGACTGATCACTGTGGTGTGGCTGATATGGGGACATTAGCCTTCGACAACGGTGTGTTGCAGTTCCTCCGCCTGAGATAGGTTCTGATAGAAGTCTATGCAAAGCTATCCCTATGAATTTGTCACGATAGAGTAGGCCTGTGGATTTTTCGTAGCTGTGATTCTCAGAGGGTGGTACTGAGACAGCCTTGTCTTGTGGAAACTTCATAGTCTTCACACGAACATTCGCAATAAAAGCGCGGCTGAGATACTAGATACTCACTGAATGTTAGGTGCCGAGGGAAGCTTTCCTGTGGAGACATATGACCGTTTTTTTGTCGTCAAATGTCGTAAATTTTCCCACCTCTTGCATAGCGCTCCAATTTATTACCTGTATATTTTTGGATTCTGCTGGTGGACTGCTAGTCCCCGAGGCCCGCCATCTGTACAGGTCATTCGACAAATATATGTAGGTTTATTGTTTTGGTGAGAAATTTAAGCCGTACGACGTCGGGGATCACAGGTTAGTTTTTGTGTATTCTTGCATTTACCAAGTTTACCCCGTGTTGAGACGTTTATTTCATCAGACGTCCTCGATGCTCATCCATTAACATCAAATGTGTTATTTATTTAAGCTGACCTGTCATCACAGCTCCCAAGCTAGCGTATCTAATGCCGCTTAATCTGGTGCTAGGGGCCGTGTGGATACATCATAGTCCCCACATGAACATCTGCAATAAAAACGCGGCTGACGTACTAAGGCTACGTCGGAGAATCCACCGTATTCTCTGCACTGAACGTGAGGTGCCGAGGAAAGCTTTCCTGTGGAGTAACATGGTTGCTCTTTAGTCGCCAGACGTCGTCAATTGTTCCCACGTCTTGCATATCGCTCCAATTTGTTACCTGTATATGTTTGGATTCTGCTGGTTGACTGCTAGTCTCCGAGGTCCGCCATCTGTACATGTCATTCGACAAATATAGGTAGGTTTATTGTTTACGTGGGAAATTTAAGCCGTAAGACGTCGGGCATCACAGGTTAGTTTTTCTGGGCATTCTTGCATTTAACATCTTTACCCCATGTTGAGACGATTAGTCCATCATACAAGGGGGTAATGCTCATCCATTAACACCAGAAGAGTTATTTATTTGAACTGATCTCTCATCACAGCTCCCGAGCTAGCGTATCTAATTCCGCTTAAGCCGGTGCTAGAGGGCGTGTGGATACTTCATAGTCCCCACATGAACATCTGCAATAAAAGCGCCGTATTCTCGGAACTGAATGCGAGGTGCGGGGGAAGCTTTCCTGTAGAGTCATATGGTGTTTTTTAATCGTCAGACGTCGTCAGTTTTCCCCACCTCTTGCATATCGCTCCAGTCATTCAATGTTCAGCCGTTGTTCATTAAAGAATTTCCGCGTCCCTAATCCAAAGACCTAATTCATATAATAACATTAGCACCGAATTAAAAGGATAAATCATAGTATACATACACCTAGGCTATTTTTTGTCCCCCGCCGCAACGCGGCCGGGGACTTTAAAATGGTTCTTGCTTCTATGTGTCCGTGCATGCACGGACATGTCCGTGCAAATACTTCGTAAGCAATCACTTCTAAATGCTTTGTCGGATTCCTCCGAAATTTGGCATCTGCATTCTTTGCGACAAGACGTCTCTTGGTATTATGTTTCAGCAAGATCCGCCTGTAGGGGGCGCCACTGGGGTCTTGCTTCTATGTGTCCGTGCATGCACGGACATGTCCGTGCAAATACTTCGTAAGCAATAACTTCTAAATGCTTTGTCGGATTCCTCCGAAATTTGGCACCTGCATTCTTTGCGACAAGACGTCTCTTGGTATTACGTTTCAGCAAGAT
Organism: Hanleya hanleyi; assembly: GCA_036873755.1. Lineage (NCBI taxonomy): Eukaryota > Metazoa > Mollusca > Polyplacophora > Lepidopleurida > Hanleyidae > Hanleya > Hanleya hanleyi. Next base: position 6,312 of record JAVTVY010012709.1, read on the forward strand.
CTGCCTGTAGGTGGCGCCACTGGGGTCTTGCTTCTATGTGTCCGTGCATGCACGGACATGTCCCTGCAAATACTTCGTAAGCAATAACTTCTAAATGCTTTGTCGGATTCCTCCGAAATTTGGTATCTGCATTCTTTGCGACAAGATGTCTCTTGGTATTACGTTTCAGCAAGATCCGCCTGTAGGTGGCGCCACTGGGTCTTGTTCCAATCTTTAGTGCATGTCCGGGCATGTCCGTGCAAATACTTCGTAAGCGATAACTCCTAAATGCTTTGTCGGATTCCTCCGAAATTTGGCATCTGCATTCTTCGCGACAAGACGTCTGTTGGTATTACGTTTCAGCAAGATCCGCCTGTAGGTGGCGCCACTGGGTCTTGTTCCAATCTTCTGTGCATGTCCGTGGTTTCCATTCAAATTCTTCACAAGCGATAATTTCCAAATGCTTTGTCTAATAATTAGGCATCCCTAAATGCGTTTGTCATTTGTTCTTCTTTCTTCCGCTTCTCGATGTTTTGAATTTCAAGTCGCTTTAAATGAAGGACACCATTTTCTTAAATTTGCTGTCCAGTCCTTCTATTCCACATCATATGATTTACACTAAAGCTTTTGCAGGAACCATATTTTTTTTCAGAAGTATAATATGAAATAACTGGCAGGGGAATCCCGCAGTACCGAACCTGTGTTAGTTTTGAATTTTGTGTCGTCTTAAATGAAGGACATTTCCGTCAACTTTGCTATGAAATCATTCTATTCCACATCATATGATTTACCCTAAAGCTTTTGCATGAACCGTATTATATTTCAGAAGTATAATATGAAATAACTGGCGGGGAAATCCCCGCAGTACCGGACCCCTGTTTTTTTAAATTTCGTGTCGTCTTAAATGAAGGACAACATTTTCTTCAATTTTGTTATCAAATAATTGTATCTCACATCATATGATTTACCCTAAAGCTTCTGCAGGAACCATTTGTGTCCACAGTGTAACTTACTATATTAATTACAGCTGAGTTCCTAAAGTTTGGGTGCACACTGTGCATATGATCAATTTCCTGAATTGAATTGAATTCCACCTTGTGGTTTTTCGGACTGTGATAGATGATGACATGCAGTTGTCAGTGTGGTTGTTTCATGTACAGGGAGCTTTCTATGGCTTTCATGTCAGCACACCTACCACTACCCTCAAGAAGAGCATGTCCCCATCCCCAGGGCGCCGAGCCGCACCCTCTATCTCCCAAACTAGCCCTCGCCCGACCCTCATATATTGTGTTTGAGCATACATGTATATATCTCCAATATATCTTGGCAGAAGCTGAAATTTGTGTGTTGTCTGCAATATTGGGATAATATTGGGATAATTGCAATCCCAAAAGGTTTCAATTTATCAGGCACAGACCCATGTTTTTGTATTTGGTAAATGGATCCCTTGTCTACATGTATATATTTTTGCTTGGAATTGTTTTTCTTGCCAATCCGCTTCTGGGTGGCGCCACCTTGGGCCAAATTAAATTGCATCTCCAGACAATAACTTTTGAAAACCTTAAGGATTCTTTCCAAATTTGGTGTGGTGGTACCTTGTCAAGATCTGGCTTGAGAATGTTTTTCATGTTGATAGGGGGACTACCTGAAAGCTAAGTTAAGTGTTTCCAGACAATAACTTTTAAAAACCTGAACCGATTCATTCCAAATTTGGTGTGTAGGTACCTCGCCTCAATTTCTCGTTTGGCATTGTTTTTCATGCCGACCCACTTATAGGTGGTGCCACCTGGGGGTAAATTTAAAATTGTTTCCAGACAATAACTTTTTAATACTTAATAATGAACTTGGTATACATGTACCTTACCTGAAGGTTTCACTTGGTATTGTTTTTCTTGTCGATCTGCTCATAGGTGGCGCCACCTGTAGGCCAAGTTAACATTTTCTATTTCCAATGTCAAGGGATCTTGCTTCAAGATCTCGGTTGGGATTATTTTTTATGCCTATCTGCCTACACTTGGTGCTACCTGAGGGCCAAGGTAAAATTGCATTTCCGGACAGTAACTGTTGGACCTTAATGGATTCTTTTAAATTTGGTATGTGGATACCCTCAAGTTATCTTATGGGGCCATGTTAATGATGTTTTTCCCAAGTTTTACGTTTTTACTTTCTTCACAAATTATGAATGTTTCCTTTACTAAAGATGCAAAAGGCATGCCTCCAATCGTATTCGATCGACTGTATCTAGTTGCATACATGTATGCATTCCTTGTGACAAGATGTTGATTGGTATTGCGTTTCAGAAAGATCTGCCTGTAGGTGGCACCATTAGGGTTCTTTCCGCTCTTTTCTGCTGCAAACAATAACGTTGAAACGCTTTGAAATGTTGCTCGAAATTTGGTTTCCGGGCAATAACTTGAGAACTACTCATCAAATTCTTCCCAAATTAGGCATGCATATACATTGTACCTTGCCATGAGATGTTGCTTGGGAGTGCGTTATCCGCTTCTGCTCAGAAAGTGACGCCACCTGATGACAAAATCTGAGATTTGTTTTTGGCCAATAACTGCATGCTCATCGGATTCTTCTCAAATTTAGCATGCATTTACATGTACCATGCCGGGAGATGTTGCATGGGATTGCCTTTCACTCACTTGCACTTACAGGTGATGCCACCTGGTGGCAAAATCCCAAATTTGTCTCCGGGTAATACCATGACCTAAGATGTCGCTTGAGATTGCATTTCGCCCACTTGCGCCTATAGGTGGCGCCATCAGGTGTTAAAATCAAAATTTGTTTTCAGCTATTAACTTGAGAACTGCTCATCGGAATCTCCTCAAATTTAGCATGCATGATTGCGTTTCGCTCACTTTTACTTACAGGTGGTGCCACTTGGTGGCGAAATACCAGATTTGTTTCCGGGTAATAACTTGAGAACCGCTCGTCAGATTCTTCTTAAATCTGGTATGAATATATCGTGACATATGATGTCGCTTAGGATTGCGTTTCGCCTGCTTGTGCTTACAGGTAGCACCACCTCGTGTCGAATCTAAATTTGATTTCGCTCATCAGGTTTTTCTCCAATTTGGTATGCAGGTACCATGCTATGATGTCCCTTGAGATTGTATTTCACCTGCTTTTGCATACTGGTGGCGACACCTGGTGGAAAAAACTGAAATTTGTTTCTGGCAATAATTTGACAACTGCTCATCGGATTCTTCTCAAATTTGGTATTCATGTGTCGTAAGATGTCACTTGGGATTGTGTTTCGCACACTTGTGCATACAAATCTAAATTTGGTTTCCGGGCAATAACTCCCTCTTCAGATTCTTCCCAAAGTTAGTATGCTGATACACCATGTCATGAAATGATCCTTGGGATTGCATTTCGCCCACTTGCACCTACAGGTGGCGACACCTGGTGGCAAATTTAAAATTTGGTTTCCGGACAATAGGTTGAGGATGCATTCAGCTTCTTGTCAAATTTGGTTTTCAGATAATATGCCTTGAGATGTCACTTGGGGTCGCTTCTCGGTTACATAATTTCCATGCTTCATTGCATGGAAGCTAATTTACAGAAGCAAAAAATGTTCAGTCAACCGTTCTAAGTTGATTTTAAAACTTGGGAAGGCAGAATTAAGACCCTCTACATCCAACGCCTATGAAGTATAGCAGTTGCCTCCCTCATGTATATCCCCTCGAGACCAACAATGCTAAAAAATATTGCTGCCATTTCGGCGGGGGACTTGGCATCCTCTGGCTGCTTGTTGCGATAGAGAGAGTGGTCAACAGTTTTCAGCGATGCCAGCAAGACATCATGATGTTCTAAATTATATCAAATCCGTATCGCTGATCAGTATTCTTAATCCATAGCCTATACTTTGTAAAGTCATTATCTAGAGAATGATGTATCTCAGTCACGCTTTCATTGTGACTGTTCATATGAACACTGCTTGCAATACATAGGTTCATATGGCCCCTAGCCCCGGATTAAGCGGTTAATTAGACACAAGTCAGAAAACGTACCGCCATAGATCTTGCACAACACGCTAGTATTTTGCTATCAGCAAGGATAATGTATCGCCAAATTCTAGAAATTTCAGTGGAGGCGCTTGATGATATAGCCCTGTTTAACGAGTTCCTGCAATAATGTTTTGCGAAGTTTATTAAAATCGTCACATTTAACACAGGATCTAGCAAATGTTACTAGGCGAGATATGTATACCCCATATGCCGGTTCATCTGGTATATCACCTTCCGGATAGGGATAGTTTACGATATCGAAATTGTAATCATCTCTTCTGTCGTAAACTCGACGAGAGAGAAGGCACGCTTCATTTTTATAAAGAGTTTGGTCTAAATAAGATATGCCGCTAGGGCCACTGCGTCATTTATATAGCGAATATTCACAGCAAGAAGATCGTCTATATCATGTATATAGCGTTCGGTGAATGAGAAGAAACGGGCTTTGAATGGATCGGTTTTTGAAAGCGCCTGCATAGTCATATTCATAAGAGAACAGATATAGGTCAGCCAACAGGGGTGCACAATTAGTACCCATTGGAATACCTATATGCTGTTGATATATTGTGTTGCCAAATTTCACATAGATATTATTAATGAGAAAATCGAGAAACTCTATAAACAAAGAAACATCCCATGAATGATATCAGATGTATGTAGTTGAGAGTCGAGAAATCCCATGTGGATACATGTCTGTACAGTATGCGACCTTTAAGACATTTTGAGTTTTCCAATATCCACGCATCCATGCATTCAATGCCAGAGTTCGTAGAAGTAGTGGCGCAATACCTTTCCCAAAATGTTTTTACCTTCTAAAGGGTCCTGTCATGTATTAGACATGACAATCAGTCCACCAAGGAAGATGTACGTAAGGTTGTGGCTGTCCGCTCAACACTTGAGAGACCATCAGCATCTCTTCTCCTTCGTCATCTGTATAATCGATCAATCCCCAGCTGCCCGAGAGGCTCCGTCAACATTTTTCGCAGTAGAGAAAAAAAATCTCGATCTGTAGACGGATCTTTCACCTCTCGTATGGCCGTATGAAATATGCCTGTTCCGGATTTCGATGTAGCGGGATAATCAGCGGGTCCCTGTCAACGGAGGAGGATGGCTTGGAATTGTCTGTTATCCTGTAATCCAAAACTATCTGTCATACGAGTACGTTTCCTGGGCAATGGGGAGGCATCCACTGAAAAATGAAGAGCGCTTCGTACCCCTACTAGCGGCTTATATAAGTTTCCAGACTTATCTTTGTCTTTACCTTTGCTGTGGTTACCCCTTCTAGCCTTCTTTGGCTTCAATGGACAAATTGAATTGAGGACGAAGTTGTAGTGAGTCTGGATTTGCCATCCTCTCTCGTCATGGTTCGTCTGACAAAGCCGAGCCATGACAGAAGATGGATTTGTCAGGACTAAGCTCGTTTATTACCGGTAATAGACTTCCGAACAGACTTTGTGACCTCATGACCTTCCCGAATATGCCCATATTTGAAAAAATTAAAACCCAGCCGTGTGTCGCATATTTCATCTTCTTTGAACTCCTTTGATTGTGAGTAGCCGTTATTGTTTTGACTGAAAAGACGCCTACGTTTCCTTTCAGCGAGCACATCGAAGAGACCGGTTTGTCTGTGTACCTGGCGAAGCACGCTATCACGCCCTCCGTTCATTGGCTGTTACTTTAAACGGTATTTTTCGAGTAATAACTGTACTGCCTTAATCTGGGTGCAAATGCTGGTACGGAGTATACCGACCTGCATTATGCAGGATGGGATTTGCTGGCTCTACGCTTCCTCTTCACAACGATCTGATGTTGGTTGACCAGAATCCTATGCCCTGAACAACATACGCTTCGAGAACGTCCGCGAATAACTCGTCCTTGCCGAAAGGCAAATTCAAGAGATCCTTCGAATGTTCCTCCGAATGTCACACAACCAGCAATAGTCTATGCTGGACACGTTGAACCATGCATGGCTATGACTCCCGTCAATAAATCCAACCCTGTATCAGTAGTGGACTGCATGCAATGGTAGAATTCTGATTGAACCTGGGGAATTTCTAGCGAGTCCCCACTACCATCCGCCTGCCCAACTGAAAGACGGCCAGCCGTTGCAAAGAAGCGGCGTGCGACGCTTGTGTCATGTGCGACAAGTGACCGAGAGTCCGTAATCCGGCTCGAGAAGAACACCCATCGGCCTTGAGCTCTTTTCTTCCAAGGCTTAAGTGTCGGACTGGTGGGATGTGGATCCTCTCAATACTGACGCCCGGTTAGGAAGAAGGACGACTGTCGTACAACCTTCGAGTCCACCTACAACCGCTTGCCATTGGAAACCGAGCCTCTGAAGAGCTCGGTGAACTGGCGGTCGTCATTCCGTTTAGCAACGGCTTAGCGAGTTCTCGTTACTTCGTGCCCGTGGAGACACAGCAAACTCCAGAAGCTTAGTCCGAGCGGACATATTGTCCCAACATTAAGAGCTGGAGACCGCCCGGCAACTTCTGTGTGACCTCAGCCTGAAAAATCCTACGCCGACGGAGTCCCTGATCCCCATCCACAGGTTGATTGAACCCTCTCCGAATGACGGATCAATGTCCATGTCCGTATCCTCCAGTAGCCTCTCATCGGCAAAGTAAAGCTCGGAATCGGAAGGATGATTCGAGTTCGTCTACCGGGACCGGACATCTTCCGCTCCTTATGACAGGATGTTACGGCCTCTGCCGAACATCGTTGCTGATGGAGAGACACCACCGTATTCAAAATCGAGAGGTCTAACGTTAATACGACCACGGCCAACAAAAGGCAGTGACAACGCCGACCCAATGGCTCGTATCGGCTGTAAGTTGATTGAGCTCAACTCAATCTAGTGCGGTCGAGTTTGCTACTGCGGTGAGACCACAATCATCTCTATCTATTGTTTCTCCGACCAGAGCCCCAGAGGACCCGGCGAGGGCATCGCCGGGATCCGAAAATGTAACCCCGCGGGCATTCGGTACCGCAGACCGGGACAGCTTGATCTCATCTGAACCGTGCAAAGCCTTGACGAGAATCTTCGGCCAGCGACTCACTTCAACACGTACAATTCATAGATTTTCTTCTAATGACGTAGTCCAGTGTGCCGATTAGGCTCTTGTTATACTGAAAACATAGGAACTTTAGATTGTGCCCTAGGGTATTTTCAAGCTTATGGCAGCCATATTGTATTATGTCGCCAGACTGCCAGATCAAGGCTCATTCAGCTTGATTCCTTACTTGGTATTGTTCTTCCATTGTGTCCTTCATGAGTGAGCGAGTATGGCTTACCTTTCAGTCATATCACGATGTTTGAGACCTATTACTTTCACACCCGAGAATCCACGGGTGGGGTTCTATTTCTTTTTACATCCGGGAACTCCTCGGGTGCCCCGGTTAGTGGCCTCTTCCTACAAGTGGTCTGAGGAGCTGAGACCCTACACCAACAACGACACCCCAGATCATCCCCGGCACTTGGGGCATGTCCTGCATAAGGGGCATGTTGGTACATGCACCATGATTAGGGTAAGAATTAACTGAACTATTCCCAGATAAAGCGGAAGATATTAACAAGAAAGTTCCGTCTTTTAAAAATAAATTTGAGCAACATGTTATCTTTATTACATTTAATAGACATCTTATGTACAAATAATTGCAATAATATACAAATACGTATGATGATAAAAGTATATTTTTATTACGTGCCTACATTTTAAAATTGAGCGTTTTCTGTAAAAGCACAACACAAAAGAATTGTAAACACGGCTATGTCACTCAGTCAAGCGGAAGTTGGATTTCTTCACTATCACATCAAGATGACATTGGGAATGTCTAGATTATCTAAAACTGGATTCTAAAACGTTCTAAAGAGCCGGTCCTTACCCTAGCGTTCAGAGTCTTACCGTATGTTTTATCGTGACAAGACACGCAAGCATGTTCAGTCAATTGCTGATATAAAAGCCCGCATTCCATGATAGAATTGGGTCGAATCTATCCCTCAAAAACGGGACGTGATCGATTTTGACCCAACCCTATTGACATATCCAATGTTATTGGGCCCAAGAATATTGGGCTGAGATATCACAGGTAAATACTCACTTCGACCCAGTAATCTTCGGTCGGAATATATACGATCCAATATTCTTGGCCCGGAATGAATTTGACCCAATCTAGTTGGTGGGTCGGAATAAATGGTATCGTACCCAAAATTTGCCACCCGATATTCGTGGGTTGAATAACTTTTGATCCAATATGATTGGGTCACCATGACCCAGTAATTGTGACAGTGCGTCATATCCCCAGTAAAACACTAATATACAATAACAGTGAATAAATGATCGGCGAGACTTATCAGATAGAGATTGTTTCTTGTGGGAATTTCTAAAAAATATCACAGCTTGTCATGTATACCGGAAAGGGTGGGCGAGTATGATTTCACGTCGCTTCAAAAATCTTTCAGTCATATCAAGATGTTTGGGTTGTATTACTTTTCACACCCGGGAATCCCACGGGTGGAGTTCTATTTGTTTTTACATCCGGGACACCACGGATAGCGACATATTCCTTTCCACAACTGGGAACCCCACGGGTGCTCCAATTAATCGCCTCTTACGATAAGCTGTTTGAAGACCTGGGGCATTTAAATTATGTACTTCACATGGGGAGTGCCCAATCACACCCCCTGGAAGCCCCACTCAGTGAATGAGTACGATTCAACAATTTTTCAGCTACATCATGCCGGGGGAGGTGGAGGGGCGGGGTGCCTACTTTTGACAGAGCAGTCCTAAAGCTGCCATTTCATAGTATCATGCCGGTGACAGGCATGAAATCCTACCAGTCTCATTATACTGACACGAAACGAATCAGTCCGTGTTCTATCCTCTTATTGCTGAGCGTATGAGAGGAAACAACAAGTTCCATCTTTCAACTATTTGGCAATTCTTCATGAAGTTGAACTAACTAACTAACTAAAGATTCAACAAATCCAGATAGTCGGTTTCCAAAGATGAACAGAAAGTTCGATATATGACTGTGCATTGTTTTTCTAACCTGGTCTTTCTAAGTCCCATCAAAAATATTCTTGGATTTAGATATTCCCATCTTCACAAGCCTCGTCGTGAAAGCCTCAGAGTTCACCAATAGCACCAAAGAATTCAGGAATAACAATACCAGTATTCTGATATCCTGCGACATTGTTACTCTTGTATGTTCTAATTGCATTTCGAAAGCAAGGAAAGAATAATTGCGACCGAAAAATATTGACTTTTTTTTTAAAGAAAAATGATGGAAATCGCCATATTTGTAGACCACGTTGTGTTGTAAAACACAGATCATTTTGTCTAGTATTAATCCACCAGGCTAGATTTTTGTGAGACAAATTCTGAATTTCACAACCTTACAAGTGAAAATAAGGCAAGGAAATCAGTCCACAAGCTTTTCTTGTCCAATTGATATAAGACAAATTGGTTTAAAATAGAGTCAAACAGATGAAATCCGAGTAACTTGTAACAAATTAGCTTCACTAACGAGAACCGAGGCGGAGTTTTCTATCATGTGAATAGTGCCGTACTAAAAAAGCAAATGCCGCCCAAAAATGACAGCCCCCATATCACCTTTGTGGGGTCTCTTCAGTTTCTTCACGTGACTTTCGACCTCTGCGCAACAGGTTATCCAGTATTGCGCACAGGGGTCAATGGTCACTTACGGACACATGATCGGCATGGGAGCCGCCATATTTTGGCATCAATATGCTCTTTCTATACTACTCCTGTGCGAAACCATCTTCTCCAACACTGTAAGGCTGCAAGCCGAACGTCCGTAGTCGGTGTAATTCAGCTTTCGTTGAGCACGCAACCTACTCCAGTACAGTTATTCCAATATATATATCTGCAAATATCAACATAAATTCAGCTGCTAGCCGTCCAACATTAGACCTATTCTCTATGTATATCGTGGTCATGATATTTTATCGACGACATGCTCGTTATTAGGCTTTGATATGTTCTTTGGGAGATTCATACTCTTGTTGATATCATTTTTATTTTTCTTGTTATTTCTTTTTTTGGAATCCTTAGGGAGTTTATTTTTTTCACTGTTGGATGCGGTTTCTCTGGATCTTAGGTTGTGTTGTCTCTTCTCTTTCCCAATTGATTTATGGACCAAATCACTTCTACTTCCTTCGTTTAATTTGCCTGATGCTCTGCTGTTTCCCGACTGATTCAAGCTTTTATCGATAAACTTACTCTCTTTCTCGTTAATCGGTTTCTTGGCGGTTTCGTGTTTCATATTCGCGAGGCTGTATCCGGCTTCTCCGGGTTTCAGGTTTGGTGAGCTTTTTTCTTTACCGTCGGATTTCTTAATCAAACTACTGGTTTTCTCTCCATATATTTTCTCCAATATTGTGCCGTTCCCGAGCATTTTGCTCTCTTTCTGAGTCTGTTTGCTCCTAATATTTTTCACAGAGAGAATTTGTTTGTCAATTAATCCCGCTATTATTCTGGTCGTTGAGCGCGTATCATTAAGCGATCGTGTATATAATGGAGGTGAAGTTCTTTCTGCAGATCTACCCGATGGTTTTCGTGTCAATATTCTATTTTGTTCCAAGCTGCCTTTAACAGTCTGATTGCTGTTAGTTCTTTTCACTGATATATTTTTCTTATGAACGGATACTGCCATTCTTCGGATCGTTGAAAATTGGGTATACGCCAGGAGAGTCGAAGGTCCATCCGTTTTACCCGCTGTGGTTATCTCCCTTTGAAGTAAACCATTTTGGTCCATGTGAACGACCATTCCGTTGTCTTGGTTACCAGACAGTGGCAGCGAAAGTAAGCGTTTGGAAAGTTTTACTTTTCCTGGCAGTTTCTTTAGTCCTTTGTATTTATGAAGGCGTCCTTTGTTCTTCAAACTCCTGCTGTGATTTGGATGTTTCAATGTCTTTGTGCTATCCTGTTTAGGGTGTTCGCGGACATCTCTCTTCAACAAATTGTGTGGTAGTCCTTTTTGATTGGCCCCAGCCGATCTAGGTATCCCCGATATATCCGGGTACGGGGACAATTTCCCAGTTCGCCAGAGCCCCCACAAAGTGAAAGCAAATACCGCCGCTATACTGCACACCAACAACAGAAATAGTTTCTGCATTTTCCGGAAGTGACGATACGTGAAAGCATACAAAAACTTTCTCAAATACAGTTGTCCAAACGTATCGCACGAACACGCGAGTGTTAAACCACGCTGGGCACAATCATCGACTGTTGTGATTTCACCCTTCGACGTTCATGCGCGATCATGTACCAGGTCCAAACTTGTGGCATGTCCAGTCAAGTTTCAGCCACAGTAAATACAAACAATTGGCTCAAATGTTGATCCAGGTGCCTTGACATTGTGATTCCAAACTTGTAGCACATTTAGCTGAGAAAAACCAAACTTATCGCACGAAATATCGAATTAAGCATCTTGATATGGAGTCGAACTTTGTCGCATATCAATCTTCTCTCACGTCGGCACAACCATATCTCTGAGAATTCTATACAGGTCTCCCCTAGATGCTCAGAGCACCTTGGCGTTGTATTGGGTCCCTTTTTAGCAACCCAGTCTGCCGAACATCCTGCAGAGGATTTGTCTCTCTGAAAAGAATAAGAAAATACAATTATATCAGTGCTATTCAAGAAGTAACGTATTATTTTATGTTATTTGACAAACAAGTTGTTTGATAGTAGATCAACTGTCTTTTCATTGAAAACTGAAGTCTGTGGCATTCGAAAAACACAACATAAAAACAAAAACGTTGCAACCTTGTTAACGAAGAGAAATGTTGTTGACGAAAAGTATGTCAATTTTTTTATCAAAATGTCAACTACGTTACCAAACAAAAGTAGTACGGTAACGTTGTTGACAGTTCGACATACATATCCAACATAATATATAATAATTTAAATGTTGGCTCTGTCATGCCGTAATGCTACTTCAATTCATGTAGTTGACGAAAAACGATATACTTCACAAGAGATTTATTGCCCGTAAACTGGCATTAGAAAGAAGTTGAATTCGCTTATCACAACAACATTTGGCTGTCGTAGACAGGTTCAGTACACCAGTTCGGTGCTTGTTTAACCAAAACGCTGACACACCGCAGTTATTCTGGTATAGGGCCCCATTCGATAAAACATCTCACACATGTCTACGTGACCAGTGGTTTTAAGGTGTGAACGGATTATTTCAATATTTAATTATACGGATTCATCAAAAAATAATTACATTCACCAAATTAAGCGGATATGATTTTGTTGGTAAAATACTGACAGTCGATTCACCAAATGAAACCACTGCGTCACCCCCTCACCTTCTGACAGTCGTGGTGTTCTGCCCGCCAGCATTACTGCTGGATTTTCCAGAAACTAACTGGAAATTGACAAGATGAATCTGTTCAAAGACGGAGAAGTAAAGATTCGAATATTTACCATGGGATGTCCAGTTTGCCGAATTAACGATCGTAATTAATACTGGAGGAAACCGTATCCCAGGACTCGTTAGGGGAAAGAAGCCTCCCGAGTCTGGTATGTTTGGGACGTTGTGTCCATCATCTTACCCAACTAAGAACATTTCACATCTCAATAAATTATAATTATCCATAATTATAATTATCCACGTATGATCGTACCATGCGTTCGGATGATGTGTGTCCATATACTTGAATGGGGAGGGGATATTAAGTTGTATGCATCTGTTGTTCAGCTGATATAGTATTTTTTTCGTCTCGGAAAAAAATATATTCATGTATATTGACAGGTAAATCTATAAATTGATGTCGATATTTGGTTAAGCGTGGGCTTTTATTTACACGCCATATGTTAATGTGTGCATAACTACATATTGATTCAACTATAGTTGATGTTTCAGTTTTTTGTGTTTTTTTCGTGGTACCCATGCACTCATGTCATGATCGGCGCCATTATGGAATTACCCAAGATGCTCTGCTCTGACATGTCAGAGGCTAGGATAATGCAACTACACTGGCAATAACTCTCATATGATGAGTTACAGTATACATGTATGTAACAGCTCTTCTTTTCTGAGCACCAGAGAAAAGTTCACTTTGACTTATTTAAAAATATTTCCGCAACGAAATATCTGGAATATTTCATCCTACACATGGTTATTGCCTGCATGAGTTTTATCCATACGCTCGCCTAAAACCGGGTTTCCGATATATCTGTGCAAGAATAGTTTGCTCTCTACTCACGGTCGTGTGATCCGGAGTGTAGCTTGGGTAAATTTCCGCCCATGCTACAACACGGAGGAACATTTTTAACCAGTGATAGGTGGTACACTCTTAAAATTAGATTTAACATCTACTCTAGATTATTGGAGGAGGGGAAGCATTTAGAAAGTGTTGTATTCACCACTTTTAAGTGTTAAATGCAACATTTTAATCTGTTGCATCCAGCACTTGAAAGTGGTGAAACGACACTTTCTAAATGCTTTCCCTCCTCCACCACTCTAGATGTTACATCTATCATTTGCGTTTTAAGAGATCTGAGTGTATAAATATGATAAATATGCATGAAATCATCCTACCATATCATCGTATCCGCTTTAACCTGAGGTTTATGTCAAGGACCAGTCCATATTTCTATGCCGCAGTATATGGCGCTAATCTGGCGGCGGCGCTTCAACATCAGAAGATAACCCGCAAGAGTGGCGTTTGATTCGGCTGAGCCAATCAAAAAGCCCCTACCATTATGCACTATGAATAGTTCTCGGGATCGGTCGACGTCTCCAGGCCCGTACGCAGGATTTTGTTCGGTGAGGGTGGGGTCCACCCACCCGTACGGACCTGCACCCACGTGCATTCTACCTGTTTTTATGTCATAAAAGAGGTGTCCGTGACTTTTGTATAGGTCTTATGTGTGTTATGTTTATTTTATGTTTTAATGTCACTGTATTTTACATGTCCCATATCTTAATGATGATAATTTCTATATGTATCATATATGGAAATAAAGTATAAATATATATATACGTTAGTGCGTTAGTGTAAGCCTGTTAGATCTCACAAGCGACATATCCAAATGGAGGAGGAAATAGGATTTAATTTTAATTAGATTGTGTAAATCGCAAAATCCAGTTGGTACCACTGAGATACGGATAGTCTGGGGGTGGGAGAAGTGGCAGGGGCGGCGGAAGCGGGGGGGGGGGGGCAGAGGGGGCTGCAGCCCCCCCAGTTTGGAGAGGGTGAGGGCTAAGCCCCCCCAGTTTCAACAAAAGCTGAGTGACTTTTTCATGATTTTGGTCCTAATGTGACCAGATATACAGGCCGGGGTTTTTTCGGCGGCGCTTCGCGCCGCCCTGTAGGCTAGGTTTTCACAGAGCGGCGACTTTGCACTGGAGGGGCACGTTGCTGTTTGGTTTAAAGTGCTCTGATTTGCTCATACTTCTATTCCGTTCGCAATGACCAATAACTGTTTTAGATGTTAATTTACATAGAAATTTCATTAGCTTTATTGGACGATTAGCTGATTTATAAAATTTCAAAATCAAGCTAAAACTTAGTTTCATATTTCTTTTTGTGTTCATACTTTTTTCTTCAAACGTGTCAGCGCTCTCCAACCCTCTGCTGAAATGTTAATTTCTTCGAAATCACTGCGTATAGTTCGAATTTTGAAAAGAAAAAATACTTTTTTTACATTCAAAATTATCAATTCAATTTTTCTTTTAAATGACGAGAAAAATCACAAAAACAATCTCAAAATGCAGTTGATTATATAGTCAGGATATGTCGTTTTATATGCCGGAAATCGACCAGATTGCGTCTACAGCCATCTAGGAGCGCGGAGCTTCCGGGGCCTAGGCGGCCCCTGGACCATCGGCTAAAGTGCTATGATAGTCGAGCCCCCCCAGTTTTTGGGAGCTTCCGCCGCCGCCGAGTGGAGAATGGTGTCAGGTGCATGTGTGGTACAAATTTGGAAAGTCTGTTTATAAACCATATTCACTTGTATTTTGTTTTATGATGGACCGACGACTGAATGAACAGACAGACGGACAACGAAGACCAGGACAATACGCCTCCCGAGACGGCTCATTTTTTTTGTAGACACATGTAATGTGAGACATCAATAAACGTGAGGGACAAATGAGGTGACGTATACATATTGACATCAATATTAAATGTCGACTCGAATAATATCACTGTAACATGACCCACTTAGCGGTGCACCAATGTTTAGTGCCTACACCTATTACAGGTATACGTGCATATGCATGTGGGCTATGCCTATTAAACGGTAGCAACGATACTGTAATATATTAGGCCTATATTGGTTGATTTGGGGTTGTATCGGCTCGTTCTTACCTTGTCTGACTGGGGGGCATTCACCGTGTCGTTTTTTGAGCCGCTCTTGGTTGTTAAACAACGCAATTATAAGCCGTTGTAAAAAAAAGCTTCACAAATCAGAAAATTGAGGTAGTAGAGATGAAGGATAACTCTGTTTGTCAATGGCCTCGTTGCCAGGCGACCGGGAAGGGGGGAGGGGGGGGGGGGGTGTATTACGATATAATTTAAATTACATACCTTCCTGGTCTCCAGCTTGTATTTCCGTATTTCCTTCCACTCTGGCGTTCCGGTTAGGCGAATTTATCGCAAAAATAACACCTGCGGAAATTCAACCCTGAAAACTGAACGCTTAACGATACCGTCCCATGTGTTTACCTGTCAAAGCGTGTTTAAGTAACTGGGTTAACGCTGTGTGACATTTTTCTCCACAACCTGACAACAGCGACATTGGCGAATCATCGTCATTCACATACATGTATATCTACATAACCAGTACATCTAATAGTACCGTGTATATAGTTCTATAAAATAGGTTCACTCGGTCTGATATTTGTCACGAAAACTATACTCACGTGTCACAATGGCACAGAGCGTTGCCAATAATAGACCTACGGTAATTCTGCATGAATTATACTGAGATGAACCACGCCTGTATTGAATACAAGGCTCATACCGCGCCAGTGATTCCAGACGTTTTTTTTTTGCTTCGGGTATAGACCTGCATTGAAAAAGTACACCTGGCATTCAAAATCCATCAAGCATAAAGAAACCTTTCATTATTTCTTCAACTGGTTGTGCACACCCCATGTCAGGGTATAGCTTTGAGGGCCTCAGCTTCTTAGACAGAGCCTCCGACGTAAGTGGCGACTGGGGCACACGTGGGGTTCCCGCGGCATACAAAGAAAAAAAAAACGAATGTGACCCTACCCAGGGAGGTCCTGCCATGGGTGTAAAAAGTAATAAGACCCAACCGTCGTGATATGTTGAAAGGGACGTTAAATCGTACTCACTCACTCATTCACTACGAGTGGTAATGTAGGTATTCATAAATTCAACACCGGTACCGTACTGCATGCATGTACTGGCTGCGGAAAGTGCACCAAGATTAAAACTCCCAGATGTGAGATACTTTTTTTTGACTTTTTTGCAATAAACATAGGCTTCTTCAATTTAAGGAACAGGATAACCAAATGTTACCTGTATGAGACGAGTGTAGGAACCCCGCCCTTCTCCCCCCCGCCGTATTCCCCCTTGGACGTATCCCGCCACGGACAAAACCCCTCCCATAAATTCGCCACGCAGGGAACGTGTCCCCCCCAAGACAATCCCCCCGCCCACTGTTGAAAGTTTCAAAATACACCATCAGAAAATATTTCTATCATAAACACGGAACACGGCTAATTGAATGACATAAGCGAAATTTGTTTGTAATTCCATTTCTTTTTATTAAATCTCATATATAGCACACATTTTTTTAGCATCCCGGGATTGTACAAGGATAAACAATATAGGTTAGAGATATCATAATATAACAATTATACATCACAAACCCCTCTCTCTCTCCTGATTGCGTCAAGGCGCTAAGACATTAGGGGATAGCTGTACGGGTGTTAGTAGTATACAAAGTGAATATAGACTCTCATTGACCTGGCGTAAGAATCTGGCGTCGAGGTCAAGTGCATTATAGTACGAGCGAAAACCGGCAAAATAGTGCGCCGTCTCAAAAAGGACGCCGTCTCATGTGGAGGTCACGTGATGGTCAAGTGCATGGGGCATGTATTCCTCCGCAGTGATGTGGTCGGGCGGTGATGCGGTCTGCCTCCGCGGACAGAAATTAGTCCCCAGACTTCAAATACGCTGCATGGACCGATTGGGTCGAATGAGGTGTCAAAGTGAAGCGCTCCTCCAGGACCATATGGAATGCATGTACAGACTTGTATCTGGGGGTTTTCCATCATGCGGCGGTCACGTGATTAGGGGTGCATGTACGGACTTGTATGCCGTCCATTCATTTGAGTCGGGGACTTGGAGTCCCTACGGAAGGATTTTGCAAGTCATGGGTGGGTGTATGTAAAATGAGGATTTGTCTCGAAAATATAAAAAGCGGAACACGGACTTTACCTCTACAATAGAGGAAAACCCCTATCAACCTTATCCCAAAGGGCGAATATCGGTCCCGGGCTTATCGGGTTCTGCCTGGAGTAGGTGTATGTAAATTTAGGGTTTGTCCCGAAAATATAAAAAGCGGAACACGGACTTTACCCCTACAATAGAGGAAAACCCCTATCAACCTTATCCCAAAGGGCGAATATCGGTCCTGGCTTATCGGGGCCTGCTAAGAGAGGTAGGGTGGGGGAGTGGGTGCATGTAAATTGAGGATTTGTCCCCGAAAATATAATGAAAGTACTCAAAGTACTGATGTCTGGATCGCCAATAATGGATTTCAAGTTTCAAAACGTTTCAGGCGATAGCAGATGTATAAATGTGGAGATTTTCTCCAAGTTGTGGACGGATCTGTTTGGGAAATCACAACTGGAACGCAGAGTTTAGTCTTCAAGGAAGTGAATTTGTGAAGGCGGCTCATTTCGAAATATGCCAGGTCTTCATGGTAGCAAGAAACTATACAGGAATATGCTTAATAAGTGGATCGTCTGCGTCAATGTCTTCTACCAGTTTTTGCGAGCAGATTTTCATAATTCATGCAATTCTATTCTGACAAACGACAAATACGCGAGGATAGTTTTATTAACTAGTTTCATTAATAGTTCTGTGTAGCACAGATATTTGCAAGAGCTGCGTGAGTTTGCGTTAAGTCCCCAAGATTACTTATATAGGCCTGCATGGTATTTATAGTAAATTTGTTTGTTGACAACGACAGCGTTGGAGAGACAATTTGTGTGAAAATTCCTGTTGTTGCTGCTGCACGATCATTGTGTATATAATTTAGTTTGAAAAAGTTTGAACACCACCAACAACAAAACTTTTCGAAAGCGGTACCTGACAAATTCTGTTGTTTCCGCTTTCGGAAAGTTTTGTTGTTGTTCAAACTGTTTGAAACTAAATTATATTCGGTGAGCAGAGTCCCCCAGAATACATATATTTGCACTGGACACGATACTATGGCAAGCCAAAGTGCTTTTTATTCGAGAATTTCCGATATCGGAAATTGAATTCCCGATATCGAAATTAAAATTATCGATATCGGAATTAAAATTTTCGATATCGGGAATTCATGATCGGAAATTCAATTTCCGATATCGGAAATTGCAATTCCCGATATCGGAAATTAGAATTTTCGATATCGGAAATTTTGCAATTTCCGATATCGGAAATTCGGGGACAATTCCCGATATCGGAAATTCAATTCCCGTTGTCATTGAATTTCCGATATCGAAAATTGCAACTCTAGGGTGCACTCCACACTTGCCAAGGTTCGTACAAAGTGCTCCCTCCCTAATTTTATAATAAGGAAGGTCGCCCGATTTTGACAGCAAGGTAATTCTTCTTACCTTTCTACTAACTGATATCTATAGTATCACCCTGCTGGACGTAACCATTTCTCCAAACGAGGATATAACAATTGCTTGTTGATCGCACCCACTCGTCACTACAGAGCTAATCGTGTCCGGAATTGAATATCTGGCGGACCAAAATCCGCACTTTTTCGGGAAGCGAAAATGTTGATTCCTTTATGGCGATAAAATTTTACAAAAAATGAGTAGGTCGACCCCCAGTTTTTTTCGCCATTTTAAATTGTCCTTGGGACGGGAAACACTTTAACATACATAAAAAGAAAATCATTTCATACGTTTTCGCTGGATTGCGGGTAGAATTTGATACATTTTCATATATTTTAAGGAGTTTTTCAGAAAACTTTCAATAGCTCACAAGTCTCCTGAAATAATGACACGAGTGTGCCCATTTAGAAAATATATACTTTTACAAGGTTTTTGTTAAAGATTTTACATCTATTTATGGCCGAAGATCCGAACCCATGCCTGTTTTTAGCCGCACATCAATTAGGTGTGGAATGCACCCTAGGTTTTGTAAAGCTTCCAGAGCTTTCATTTCCGATATCGGAAATTCGGTGACAATTTCCGATATGGGAAATAGTATTTCCGATGTCGGAAATTGAATTCCCGATATGGGAAATTCTATTTCCGATATCGAAAATTGTCACTGAATTTCCGATATCGGGAATTGAATTCCCGATATCGAAAATTCGGAATAAAAAGCACTTTGGCTTGCCATATATAAATACTATTGTTGTTGCTTCGACACATATCTCCTCTGGAAATATATTCCATGCAGTATGCGTAGTAACGAACGCGACTACGAGTGTTGAAAACTGGGGTCTTCATAATCCCAGAACCTGAATCTGTCAAGTGCGATACTCAGATCAAGGAACAAGATTTGCAACGTCTGCTCGGCAAATACGCAAACATCGTACAGCAACATTAACAGGGATTTGTCTCGCACAAATTGTCTCTCCAACGCTATCGTTGTCAACAAACGAATTACGAACTATAAACACCAGGCATATATTATAAGTAATCGGACTTACCGCAAACTCAGACAGACGCAAAACCGCAGAGACGGCAAACACCACGAGGTGGGCAGCTTACCATATTACCAGGTCATCAATTTACATTTACAACAGTCTACGGTGACAACACAGCACTGGCATGAGGTAGCTCATAGTGGGCGCTGAGAACCGGGTTTGAACCGATCGCCCGGAACCAGACAATGCAAACAAAAAATAGTCCACGGATTCAAGCAATCCCTGGGCGAAGAAATGAATATGAAATACACTCAAATTCAGATTTCGTTTTATTTCTAGTTAACATGAAACGATTACGACTGTTTTTTCTTCATTTTCTGATTAATACCCTGATATATGACTCAAACACAGTGAAAATCACTGGCGGAGTGTTACAGGTTAACACGGGGTCATTGCATTATAGTGCACGTACACATTTTCAGATATTTCGTGAGTGGCAGCATAGGGCTCGGACCACTATTAAATTTACATTGACGGCCATGTTAATGAAACTGCACCTGGCTGATTTATTAATTATTTTTGGACTTTCATCTCCTGGCAGTTTGTAGTTCCATTCAAGTCCTGCATCGCCATGTACTTCTTGGCGGGGGTCGCCTATCAAAATTTCGAGCCAGAGCGTCCTGTTGGCAAGCACCGTACTTCCGGCGAATAACTTACCTGCAAAAGGCAGAGTCTACGCACCTGCATATAGTGCCTCAGACTGGCATGAATTATGCAGTGAATTCAAAATAAAAGTCACAACTCAAAAGGGCACTTGTCATGCTTAATGTTGGCCATGCAAGCCCTTGTCTCATTATCAAAAGGAAGCTGGGAAAAAAATCAGCACAAAAACTGGTCCGAGCCCCATAGTCTGGTCGACACCGCTATGCGGTGCGATCAAGACAAAAAGCGGAACACGGACTTTACCCCTACAATAAGAGAAAACTCCTATCAGCCCTATCTCAAAGGGCTAATATCGGTCCCTGTCTTATCGGGGTCTCACGAGACCGCGGTGATGCGGTCTGGCGGTGATGCGGTCGTGGGGAAAAGCTTCCGCGGAGAAAAAGTAGTCCCCAAAATTCAAATACGCTGCATGGTCCGATTGGGTCGTATGAGGTATCAATGTGAAGCATTTGTGAAGGCGCATCTGATGGGCTGGGTGTGGGGTTGAAATATTGTCATTCTGCGCATGCACGGTAGACAAAGGGTATGGAAATAGACGTTTTGGGGTCTAGGTGGGCCATTAATGGTCCGATTGGGTCGATTGATGTATCAATGTGAAGCCTATGTGAGGGAGCATCCGATGTAGATGTATTTTCGGCTGCTCTTGTCTGTCGCCATTTCAGAAAGTTCCATCTTTGCTCGGTGTGACCTAATCGTCGTCGGGCAGGCCTGGATATTCTTCGGGTAGCATGTCCTGAAACAGTTGTTTGCGCATTCTGATCGCATTTTCCAGGGCCTCGGTGGGTGGTTGTCCCATAACCTCTTCCAAGTGACGCTTGGTCTTCATGATGGACTTGTGCGTGCGGTCGCCTTTCATTTCAAGCGGTAGTAAGGTTTACTGTTCATAGATCGCCATGGCTGTTTTCCTGATGCGGGGGCGCATTTGGGTGTACGCCTGTTGTAAATTATCCTCTCCGGCGTCATCGATCGCTGCAGCGTAAGTATTGATAGCTGCTGTCACAATACGATCTCAGAAGGTAGGTTCTGCATCACTTTCCACGGACGTAGGCTGACTATCTGAGGTCAAGCTCTCCGTATCACTAGATAGACTCTCAGCAATATCTGTTTCGGTATCAGTCGATACACTCTCAGCAGTCTCTGTATCAGAATCCGCCTCAACGGACTCCTCGGAGTCTTCAATCCCACGTATATTTTTCTGGTGTCGCATCATATCGTAATGTCTGGTGAACGTGCGTTCGCATTCAGAGCAAGTATAAGCCATGTTGACGGTTGAACGTCCACTGTGCGTGTTTTTGGAAATACGCTTGCTTTTATAGACAGTAACGCCCATCAACGCTTAGCTTAACGCTTCAACACCCTGGTGAATTAGCTCTGATTTTCATGGAATTGACACCAATTCATCGAAATGCAGTGACGCCCGTCAACGCCCGTCGTTACGCCTTAACGCCCGTCTCAACGACTTAACACACTTTCTTAACGCTTTAACGTCGTTTAATGATGCGTTCGAACAAATGTTTCTTTTGTGCTATTGCTCTGACTTACGCCGCTTTCCAGTTCATGCCCGATGTTTTCAACATCGACGCTGTTCTTTCAATTTCCATATGGACTCGGTCCTTATCCAACAGAGCTTCTGAGGGTGTTGAAGCGTTATACTAAGCGTTGATGGGCGTTACTGTCTGTAAAAGCAAGCGTACTTCCAAAAACACCCACAGTCGACGTTCAACCGTCAACATGGCTTATACTTGCTCTGAGTGCGAACGCACGTTCACCAGACATTACGATATGATGCGACACCAGAAAAATATACATGGGATTGAAGACTCCGAGGAGTCCGTTGAGGCGGATGCCTATACAGAGACTGTTGAGAGTGTATCGACTGATACCGAAACAGAGATTGCTGAGAGTCTATCTAGAGATACGGAAAGCTTGACCTCAGATAGTCAGCCTACGTCCGTGGAAAGTGATGCAGAACCTACCTTCTGGGATCGTATTGTGACAGCAGCTATCAATACTTACCCTGCAGCGATCGAGGACGCCGGAGAGGATAATTTACAACAGGCGTACACCCAAATGCGCCCCCGCACCAGGAAAACAGCCATGGCGATCTATGAACAATATACCTTACTACCGCTTGAAATGAAAGGCGACCGCACGCACAGGTCCATCATGAAGACCAAGCGTCACTTGGAAGAGGCTATGGGACTACCACCCACCGAGGCCCTGAAAAATGCGATCAGAATGCACAAATAACTATTTCAGGACATGCTACCCGAAGAATATCCAGGCCTGCCCGACGACGCTTAGGTCACACCGAGCAAAGATGGAACTTTCTGAAATGGCGACAGACAAGAGCAGCCGAAAATACATCTAACGGACAAGAAGGAATATAATAGATGCAGCGCCAAATGGCGGCCTGTGATTGGACAAGAGTTTTTTTGAGTTGTAAACATACCCAACGCGGCTCCCCCAGCGTGGGTATGATGTAACATTGGGGAAAAATAAACTATATAAAAAAAACTTCTTGTTGTTGTTCTCTCACGTGTCATCCTTGTTGTTGTTGTTCTCTCTTCGGTCCATATCATGGCATCAGGCGTTATGTTAGAGCGTTAAGGCGTAACTACGAGCGTTGACGGGCGTCACTGCATTTCGAAGAAATTCCATGGAATATCTAGAAAATTAGAACTTCTGAGCTATTTTACCAGGGCGTTGAAGCGTTAAGCTTGGCGTTGGTGGGCGTTGCTACAAGATGACACCTCACACGACGCGTTCGGACCAAGGATGGTCCATCTCTACACCAAATACCTTCCTTCACTGCCCCAAACTGTCCACTTTCGCTACTACTCGTACTCATGACGTCACCGATGACGTCACATATGACGTGGACAGCGCTCAAATCGGGGTCTACTCCCCGAGAGCTACAGAAGGACACCCCGCACGACGCATTCGGACCAATGATGGTCCATCTCAACACCAAAAACCTTCCTGCACTGCCCCAAAATGGCCACTTTACTTACTACAACCAACTGCGCATGCACAGATTGACGCGACTTTGCACTTAAAACACGCCATTCTGACTCTACCCCACACATGCTTCACTTTGACATCTTCCACGACCCATTCGGACCCATAGCGGTCCATCTCTACCCCAAACACACCCCCACATACCCCCAAAAATGCCTGCTTTCTATACTACGGCCAGACTGCGCATGCGCAGACTATTGACAACGAACGACACACTAGCCCAGGCGGATGCCCGCTCGCGACAGCTTCAAAATAAGACCTCATACGACACCATAGGATCATTAGGGTCTCACCTAAACCCTAAAACGTCTATTTCCACACCCTTTTCCCAAAATTCCCTGTCTGCGCATGCGCAGAACGTTGACAACGGCCGAGACACTAGTCCAATCGGATGCCTCCTCACATATGCTTCACATTGATACCTCACTCAACTCCATCGGCTCATTAGTGGCTCACCTAGATCCCAAAACGTCTATTTCCATACCCTTTGTCTATTGCGCATGCGCAGAATGACGATATTCCTACCCCACATCCACCCAGTCGGATGCCCCCTCACATAGGCTTCACATTGATACCTCACTCGACCCCATCGGTCTACTAAGGGCCCACCTAGACCCCAAACCTCTTTTTACATGCCCTTTGTCTACCGCGCATGCGTAGAATGACGACATGCCAACCCCACATCCAGCCCATCGGATGCTCCCTCACATAGGCTTCACATTGATACCTCACTCGACCTAATCGGACCATTAGTGGCCCACCTAGACCCCAAAACGTCTATTTCCATACCCTTTGTCTACCGCGCATGCGCAGAATGACACTATTTCAACCCCACACCCAGCCCATCAGGTGCGCCTTCACAAATGCTTCACATTGATACCTCATACGACCCAATCGGACCATGCAGCGTATTTGAATTTTGGGGACTACATTTTCTCCGCGGAAGCTTTTTCCCACGACCGCATCACCGCCAGACCGCATCACCGCGGTCTCTCTCGTCAGGCCCCGATAAGACAGGGACCGATATTAGCCCTTTGAGATAGGGCTGATAGGAGTTTTCCCTTATTGTAGGGGTAAAGTCCGTGTTCCGCTTTTTATATTTTCGGGGACAAATCCACAATTTACATGCACCCACTCCCCCCACCCTATCTCTCTCAGCAGGCCCCGATAAGCCAAGACCGATATTCGCCCTTTGGGATAAGGTTGATAGGGGTTTTCCTCTATTGTAGGGGTAAAGTCCGTGTTCCGCTTTTTATATCTTCGGGGCAAATCCTAAATTTACATACACCCACTCCAGGCAGAACCCGATAAGCCCGGGACCGATATTCGCCCTTTGGGATAAGGTTGAAAGGGGTTTTCCTCTATTGTAGGGGTAAAGTCCGTGTTCCGCTTTTTATATTTTCGAGACAAATCCTCATTTTACATACACCCACCCATGACTTGCAAAATCCTTCCGTAGGGACCCCAAGTCCCCGACTCAAATGAATGGACGGCATACAAGTCCGTACATGCACCCCTAATCACGTGGCCGCCGCATGATGGAAAACCCCCAGATACAAGTCTGTACATGCATTCCATATGGTCCTGGAGGAGCGCTTCACTTTGACACCTCACTCGACCCAATCGGTCCATGCAGCGTATTTGAAGTCTGGGGACTAATTTCTGTCCGCGGTGGCAGACCGCATCACCGCCCGACCACATCACTGCGGAGGAATACATGCCCCATGCACTTGACCATCACGTGACCTCCACATGAGACAGCGTCCTTTTTGAGACGGCGCACTCTTTTGCCGGTTTTCGCCCGTACTATAATGCACTTGACCTCGACGCCAGATTCTTACGCCAGGTCAATGAGAGTCTATATCCACTGTGTATACTACTGGTGTTTTGTGGGTCTCACTCTCCAGCGTTAGGGGGTCACTTGATGCGTTAAGAAGGACGTTGGGAGCGTTACTGCGTTACGGTGACGCATGTGTTGGGTCTGCTTAATGTAGATTGACTATACACTGTATATTGTTCACACCCAAGTTCATACAGCCCACACCCATTGGGGACAAGTTGTAATAAACTTACGTGCCCCTCTCCTAAATTAAATACATCGAGTATTCAACAGTCGAAAGTACAGGTCGTCATACATGTTAGAAAGACGTCATAAGACGTGAAATGACGAAATCAAGAAATAACTCTAAGGCCAGGAGAAAAGGCCCCTTTTCTACTATTCCTCCGAATGCGGAAGCGCGTATCAGTGTTCAAGCACGGTGAAGCACCGCAGTTTTATTCTACACAACGAGAGATTCAATCATGCCCAGCCCAAAATGGCATTTATTTCTTTACCACTTTATCACCGGGCCTATGCTGGTCAGGACAATGTTCCCAGCAAGACCTTCGTCAGAACCATGTAGCCAATCACCCATATGGGCAAGCGTATAAGGGTGTCGGTTAGCGCCTATTTAATGCGTTTTTTCCCCCAATTGCTAAGGACGTCACAGTTTACCCATCTTCGTTTTATTAAGTCAATCTCGCACTTCCCACTTCGAACTTCCCTTGATATATCTGCCCCCCGCTCCCTCCCGTTCAATGTTCAAAGAACTTATCGACACGAGACGTCAATGACCGCGAAACCATTTGAATTTCGAAATGTGTCATAGACGAGCATCATTGTCTGATATTGTGCAAATACAATCCCCATATTAGAAGGAATGACGCCGCTACTTGATGCTGTCACTCTACACACAATCGGCGTGCAGGTTCTGATAGGTTCGTCTGTTCGTCGGTGAAATTTACACCTCGGATTTTGAAAACTGAATGTGATCAGATAAATCTAGGCAGGTTCGAATTGGGAACGTAGAAATTGGCTTGATAAAATAAAGATGAGTTCACCTCACCGTGACATAATCTGTATACGCACACCACAGATACTTCAAGAGGTACATGCCACTATAGTCGCTCCTATGGGCTGGTGTATAGGGGTGTAGGTAAGTGCATAGTCTTTGAGTGCGTACTCGGCCGTATCTGCGCTTTCTTTACTACTCCCCGATTGCACATGCACACCATGATTTTACTCGACTTGGCCTGAGACCATACCCTACAACGCGAGCCCGTTATCATATCCACCTCTTTAGGCCAGTGTATATGGGTGTTGGTAGTTGGTATCCGACCGTCTGTGACTTCTTCTCTGGTCATCTGCACCTTCTATGGCCCTTCACACCCAAGGTTCTATGGGAGCTTCAATAGAACCACGCCCACCATTGTGGGGTAGTGTACAGCGGTGTAGGTAGGCGCCTTGTTCCAAGTGATCATCCGATTATATCTGCCCTTTCTCTACTACTCCCCGAGTGCTTCCGCATATCAGTTTGTTGGGCTATCTTATTAGGGTGTATACTTTTTTCATCATCACTCTCATCATTTGAAGAAGTATTTTCTTTTACGCCGTTCCATGACAATCATATATTCGCAATTTTGACCAACCTAGGCCTCCTGTTGGATCGCTTGAACCGGAGTACCCAAGTTGACATGGCTTCGTTCGTTCCTGCACTTAGCCATGAGTCCTCTTCATGAACTTACATGTACACTCCGGGATCACACGGCTCCATGGGTCGTTCAGCTCTATCCGGCAATAAAACAACCCATCCCAACTCTCTGTCTATTGGTTTTATCGAGTTTTGCAAAGAGTTTGATTGCCATGAAGAGCTCATCCGTCTGCAACCAGTCTTCAAACATCAGCGGTCGGTTGACTTCACTGCCATGATCTTCGTAAAGGTCACGTGATCTGCCGGACACGTTGCTGATCACGTGACACGTACGAATATAATGGAGGCGAAATTCAACCAGTTGTTGATGCTTGAAGGCGGATGAGCTCTTCACGACAATCAAACTCTTTGCACAACTCCATAAAACCAATAGACAGAGTGGGCAGGGTTGTTCTATTGCCGGATAGAGCCGAACGACCCATGATGGAGTCATGTGATCCCAGAGTGTACATGTAATGGTATGAAGAGGACTCATGACAAAGTGTAGGAAAGAACGAAGCCATGTCAACTTGGCTACTCCTGTTCAAGCGATCATACAGGAGGCCTAGGTTGGTCAGATTGCATGGAGCTTTTTGGTGATTCGGATGAGTGATATGTCTATTACAATTACACAATCTCCTGGCGATTGTTTTGAATTAGGGCGTCGGTATCTGTAGCCTGCACTCTTCGTTTTGACACCTGATGTCGATTTCAAAGGTAGTCTGGCCGGCGATGAAATTCAAACTCGAACCTCACTGCGGATTGGCCTGATGAGCTGTTTCAGTGCGTTTACAGATTGGTTCGGTTCAGTGGAAACCCCTCGAGCTATTTATATCCAGAACTGCTATCGGTGAATACCCAAGCCAGTGAATCAATCGTAACCTACATGTATCCATTGATAGTGCATCTTCATTTTATCAAGCGAATTTCTACGTTCCCATTTCGAACTTCCCTTGATATATCTGGCCCCCTTCGATGTTCAAAAAGCTTATAAATAGACATGAGACGTCACTGACCTCAAAAAGATTTGAAATCCAAAATGGGTCGCACAAGAGCATTATTGATCGGCTGACTTTATATAGTGGGCTGATACAAACACCATATTACGAGGAAGGACGCCTAAAATAGAGGATGATGTCACTCTACTCGCAATCGATGTGTACGTTTTGATTGGTCCGTCTCTCGTTCGTAGGTGAAATCAACACCTCGGATTTTGATCACTGAAGGGGGTCAGATAAATCAAGGCAGGTTCGAAGTGGGAACGTAGAAATTGACTGGATAAAATGAAAATGAAGATTGTGAACTGGTAAGAAAACGGCATACTGGAAAGAACAAGACAATAATGGAAACAACAAAGACAAATTTCATATCCAGGATACTTTAATCAGTAGAAGTTTTCTGTAATAAGTTAATGGTGTTCGAATAAATAGTTTCATTCCGTTAAATATATTTACTTATACCAGCTCTACACTATAGTACTGTCCATGTCTATACACATGCTATACTTCAATTCAAGAATATATTGTTAAATACTATATTGTGTAACTATTCCTTCGTTAACTTTCCTGTCAATATATTGGCGCAGATTATCCTCATCAGTGAAACTTTGCCCAACATCTAAACTCAATCTAGGTATTTCAATTCTGATTAATCCCTCCAAAAAAAATGTCGTTATATGTGACTGTCGTGTTATTTTCAAGATTTTGTTCTGGGCACAAACTTTATAGAACCCAGGCTTAGGAATCAAGTGTGGAGAAAAATAACACGGGAGGTATTCATTTTGTGATTTTCTTTGATATGGAACAACTTTTTGGAGATTTCAAAATTTGAAGATTATTACATGAAATATGTCAAACTGAGGTGCAAATTTTCACTATCGTATGGGTGATGTGATCATACTGGAGCCAATATATTGTCAGAATAGGGGTGGAAGGGAGTGAAATAGAAGAGCATGCAATAACAACTTAAAACTTCTCATAAATTAACCATAACATAATAATGTTCAAAAATTGCTAAGAGAAATGAAAGACCATGAAAATGAATCACTATATAGTTGGGCATGTTTTAACATGGACACTAGCAGACCATTGCACAAAGAAGTAAAATATCTGCAAATCAAGACCAAATCTTAAAATCGTCGGAGTCAAACAAGCTAGAGACAAAAGAGCAATTGGCAAAGCGAAAATAGTCAGAGACAAGAATGAATGATGCTCTCTCTGTGGAATTAAAGCATCTCTAATGTAGCTATAATAATTTTAGAATTATTTTAACACTAGTCATCTTAGTCTAATTGAGTTCGATAGACAATCAGAGATACAGGCTCAGAAATCTTGGTTCTTCAGAATATTATGTTATGGAACCAAATTTGGTTCATTGTATTTGTTGTATTTTTCTATTTTTGGTTGATTCCGTGTCTGCTACACAATTAAAAACCCAAATCTGGTGAAGAGTTTGGTTCTTTGTCTGATACCCAGAAAGAACAAAATAAAAGGAACCAAAACTGGTCACATGTAGAATATAATTTGGTTGCAAAGCCAGATATTCTGAAGATCCAATATTGAGCGAGTGAGTGATTATAACTCAACGTCACTCTCAACAATATACCAGTGGTATGACGCAGAAGAATTCATAATTTTGAGAGTAAATTGCTGTGTGAAGGGCTGCCTGCAAGCAGATCATTTAAGATGCATGTTATCAGACAGGTACATTTCAAAGCAGCAGTATTACCATCACATCCAGGAGTTTTGCCTCGGTAACCAGAACATACCTTTACTACAAATACAATCAGGCCGCTAAACCGGTCACCTCTCTGGTACCACAGAGCAGACCAGTCCAGTCCACTTCAAGTGTTATTAGTGTTAAAGCACTGGGACTACAGTAATACCTCTAATAATACAATCCACCTATCAAAATTCAATCACCTCTAAATTTTGGATGGCAAAATTCAATCGGCTGTTTTAATAAATTTGATCACACTCTGAAATCGCTAAAAGAAGAAGGAAATAATGGATTATCAGCATGATTTTGGACCATTTTGCCAACTTTTTGTTCTAATAAATTTGATCGCCCCAAGATTCATGGTGAGAAAGTTCACTTCCTGTGATTGAATTATTAGAGGGATAACCATAAGATATGGCAAATTTCTGTGTGCCTACATGTAGTACTATTGATAGATTTGGTGAAGCGATAATTACCGTATAATCATCTAATTTTATATTGTTTATTTAAGCTGGGTGGCAGTCTATAAGAAAATGGTGGTCAATACCTGGCTATCATTTGGCAATAGAATTCACATAACCCAGTTCAACAGCTGGGTGAATCATTCAAATCGAACTCGAAGTTAAATCATTCTACAACTAAGCTGGCTATGGAATAATTCATACCATCATCATTGCTCTACTCGTAAACATTCTCTATATAACAATATAATCCCATAACCTGATCAAATCGGACTAATTCCAAAACTGCTCCTCACTGCATGGTCCTCCATTAATGGAGCAAAATCTATTTTTAGAATGTCACGAAAAATGTAACATCACCGGAGTATGGAACAGCAGACAAAGTTTTTTTTTTTTTTTTTTTGGAGTCCAAAATGACTGGCGATCAATTAACACTTAACATACACATTATCTTGGCACCGGAAAAGGGGAAAACCCAAATATAGTAATGCACCATTGACAAGCTAGGCCTCAATTTAAGGAGTGCTGATAATCTACACTGGTAACCTATGGCAACCTATTGCATAATTATTAACATATTGTCATATTATTAGTCAAAATTATGGGGACCTGAAAATGGGTTACCACTATTTTTTATATGGCAACCTCCAGGCAACCTGAAAACAGGTTACCACCTTAAACTGAGGCCTGCCATTACATTTGAGCAGCTGCATTGTGCTTTGTTTGCAAGCTAACACCGGTCGGGCAATTTAACAAGGTTTCTTTTGGGATCTATGCTGATTATTCTAAATCGATTCTGTTAGCAGGTGAGCCCAAGTACAATATGGCAAGCCAAAGTGCTTTTTATTCAAGAATTGCCGATATCGGAAATTCAATTCCCGATATCGGAATTGATATTTCCCATATCAAAATTAAAATTTCCGATATCGGAAATTCATGTCCTTTAATTTCCGATATCGGAAATTGAATTCTCGGTATCGGAAATTGAATTTCCGACATCGAGAATTGCAATTTCCGATATCGGAAATTCTAAGACAATTCCCAATATCGGAAATTCAATTCCCGATATCGGAAATTCAATGACAATTTTCAATATGGGAAATTCTATTTCCGATATCAGAAATTGTCACTGAATTTCTGACATGGGAAATTCTAATTTCCGATATTTCCAATATCGGGAATTGCAATTTCCGAAATCGGAAATTTGAATTTCCCATATCGAAAATTGTCATTGAATTTCCGACTCGATCGGTGCATCTCGCTCAAGCGTATGGTGCCAATCTGGACAGTGGTGAATTCTGTTCATGATATCAGCATGATTGAGGGAAAGAAGTGTAACGTGAGGTCACCCAAAGGTCACTTCAGCTTGACCTTTGACCCAATAATCAAATCTTAAAATCACCATACAAATATATACATTGTACCAGTCTCAATAACAATCCTCTAA
Source organism: Hanleya hanleyi (assembly GCA_036873755.1). Lineage (NCBI taxonomy): Eukaryota > Metazoa > Mollusca > Polyplacophora > Lepidopleurida > Hanleyidae > Hanleya > Hanleya hanleyi. Next base: position 38,022 of record JAVTVY010012709.1, read on the forward strand.
CTGCCCAACAACAACAACCAACTTAACAAGACATAATCATAACTTCTTTCCTCTGGTCAAACATTATGAGGAAATCTCTAGAGCCTGCAGCCAGCATCATTTTCCTCTGGTATAAGTGACGAGGCAATCTCTAGGGCCTGCAGGCAGAATAACATTTCCTCTAGTCTAAAATGGCGAGGCAATCTCCAGGGCTGCAAGACGGAATAACTTTTCCTCGTCTTCAGATATGTAAGCTTACATATATCCACCACAGGAAATTTACACGATCGGCAGAACACTTTTGAGAATGAGGTAACCCGTTTCTTTAAAATACATGTGGAATGACCACCCCTAGATTTACATAAAACTTCCCTCACATCTCCCCTCCCCCCCACCTCCACATCTCAACACTCCCAAATCCCTTACTACTTCCCCACCCTACACCATAATGTATTTTGGGCAATTTTGCCCCAACAGCATAACTAAATATATGGTCAGCTCCCCAGAGAAATCCAATCATATATATAGGTCCCCAATTCCATGATATTTCCATTTTCCTTTTTATCACACAAAACTGTCCAGAAAGATATACACATTCCGCTTATTCACAAACTGACCAAGAAACAAGGGAGATCATTTCCAAGAGTGGTTCACAGCGAGTCTGTCTTCTTACAGTCGATCAATCACCATCTATGATAGGCCAACATAAGTTCCTCAAGTATTCATGACCCTAAATCAATAGAAAACGCTTAGTTTTCACCAGACCATGTGATCTTGCCCTGTACATAATTAAAAACTTCCCATTTGCACCAAAACTGTTGTGCTAAGGATTTTTCGTGGTTGACAGGTCGAGAATATTTCAGGTTCATTCAACTATACCTGGATGGACAAAACTCAACAATCACAGCAATTTTAACTTCTTATCCAATCAACAAACGTTTAAACCACTATCCACAATTGTGACATGAAATTTGAAACCGGACAATCAATCACAGCCTAAGAAAATACTTAATAAAGTTTTCATCTATTCTTCAATCAACTGTTTACATGGATATTACCTGACTAATTTGAGCTCAGGTTAGGCTTTGTTTTCAATCAAAAGAATAAGAAGAATTCTTTTTTTTTTAAATAAAAATACAAAACAAAAACTTAAATTTCAGCTTGAGTCTTAGCTATATCCATAAAATGAATAACAGAAACATACTATTTCTTCATCACAGCCTCACAGCATCTTGCACTTTTTTCACATCAAACAGACAAACAAAAAGGCCAGTTCAGCTCTCGTAATCACGACACAGTTTGCAATAGGTTCATACAAACATCCTTTCCATGGAACCACCATCATTCTAAATTGTTCCTCCACACTCCCCCCCCCCCCATTCAAATTCTTTTAAAATGTATAACTTTTGAATGTGATGCCCATAGTGTACAGTATTAACACTAAAACGATAAGCTACATAGACCCCAGCATATAATCAATTCAATATTATATCAAGTCTCCATATTTATATTTAAATATCGATTCTATCTAACTTAACTGTCTTAAAGAAACTGCTTACGAAAGCTTATACTTTCCTACTTAATACAAAATATACAGTGAAATCTGCGTAAACTGACCATGCTCGGGACCAGATTGTTGCGTCAGTTTTGACAGAGTTCTGGTTGATCAAGGTTCACAATTCAGTATTTATCGGTTGGTCGGTTTACCCAGATGTCGATACACATCATTCGCCAATGTCGGACACTCGTTTCCCGCCCCTTTACAGTGCCACAGGATATATGGACAGATCGATATAGGCTAGAATTAATATGAGAGAATTGAAGATCTTCTAATACCACATACAATTCAAATCAGACTATAGAAGTATGATAAATTAAAGTACTAATTATGTCCAAGCTGTAGAATACAGGATCAAATGCATCCAATGTAAATCCTCTAGTAATTCGCTCACCCCTGTGAAAATTCACTCACCCTCAGTGTTCAATCTCATGTTCTAATAAAGGAGATGGTACGGTAAGATGGGATTTTGGCCTACACGTGGTGTTGTTGAAATCGAATAATATTGTTTTAATGTAACGGCTGGAGAAATTATATGTACACAATATTATAAAGTTCTAGATCTATTGCATTATGATTACAGTTATGACGTGACATTTCGTGAAAAAAGGCTCTAAATCGAGCCATTCAAAGACACATTTAGACACAAAGGACCCTTTGGACCAAAACGCCATTTAACCTGGTGATGTGCGGTGGCAGATCTCCACTGCGGGAAATTTTTTTTGGTCCAAGGGTACTCCGTGTCTAAATATATGTTAAATGACTTGATCTAGACCCTTTTTCTTCATGAAATAGCACATGCTACAAATTTCAATTCCATGTCATAACTATATCATAATGCAATCAAGCAATAACGTTCATATTTTGTGTACCAACTAGTATTTTCTCTTGCCGTTACATTAAAATACAATTTATTTTATTTCTTCCGATTTCAACCGCACCACATATAGGCCAAAATCCTGCCTTATCGTACCATCTCCTTTGAGCAATTGAGTGGGATTTAATGTTGTTTTCAACAATTTTCCGGTCAAATCATGATGGTGCCTACATGTGCCAGGACACCAGAGCACCCAAAGTTTGGGCTCAACGTTGCTTAACTTGGGTGATCTGATGAGAACCGGTGACCCAACATGATACGACATACCCTCTAATAAATTTGATTTCCCTTTAACCCATTAACCCCATCAGGCCTTGGGGGAGGGGATACATTATGCCCCAAAAAAAACGAAGATCCGACACTCAGTGATTTTATGAATATCATATCTGCATGATATTAGACGATTTTGTCAATTTCATGTTCTAAAATATCTGATCACCCCCTGATTTTATGGCGGAAAATAGGACTTGCTGTGGTTGAATTTTAAGAGGACTTACCATACCCTAGGTTGTACAATCAAGCGGTTAACAAACGTACAGTGAATTCGTCCATAATTCCATCATATAACAACAATTAGTTCTCCTATTAGAGAACAAATTATCCCATTTTATCAATTTTCTCTTCCAATAAATTTGATGACCTCAATATTTGTTAATTACTTGTGGCATAATATTATCTCAATGTACATCTCGATTGGATGAGAGAGTGAATGAGTAGGATTTTAACGTCAACGTCAACGTCACTTTCATTTCCACTCATATCGCATTATCCAGACACCAGGCCAACCAGTCTTTGATCTATCCTCTACCTGCCAAGCGCCACGTCTTTATGGATAATCGAGTTGCATTTCCTGTGAATAAATTATGACAGAATTTACTGTTACCATGTTAACAACTGCATGTACCAGACCACTAACAATTAGGTCGAAGTTTGAAGAGCCTAGGAGTTCACCACTGTCATCTTTTGGGTGAAAATTTGGGGTTCTTGGGGCCCTCTGTGAAAGATCGTAGTTCATAGTTGGCTATGCGTGGGTCGAATTCGAACTTGTCCCGAGCGAAAATTAGGCGTATATCTGTATGGAGGTATATCTTCCCGGATTTACTGCTGAAAAACCTGAAACAGTAAAACAAAAATAGACATTATATTTGAGATTTTAACACGTACATGTAACATCTGATCAGATTCATAGAGAAGAGGCTATAAATATATGTTTAAGTACTGTGAAAAGTAAATAAGGCTATTTGTTATTTCTGTTTTCTTATAGCACTTCACATCAGAAGACCTATAAATGCATGTATATATATATTATGTATACACATATGTACAGTACAAGGCAGAAATAACTTGTTCATAAACGCGAGTAGAACGCTAAGTAATCGGGACTGACCCGCGCTAGTTTATTGAAGGAGTCGCGACTATAAATTTCGGAACACGCGGTTTCGACCCGACTGCTTTCTGTAAACGCGTCAGCGTGTAAAAGCGGCCAATGTCGCTATCGACACGATCGTCTCCGGTTTTAGCGCGATCCACAGGCATATTTCAAAAGGGATTACTTTATTGATCGCGTCAGATTGAGTCTTGTTGGCCGAACAAGCCACGATTGACCACCACGTAAGAAATTCCCCTCACAGTAAAATGTTCGTCGAGTGAAAGCTCATTGATAGTCCACACCATTCAATAACGAAATAATCGGAAATATAAGTTTGAATTTTATCAAGAATCACACCATAAACGTATAAGAAGTTTATTTTGTTGAAGACGTACCTTCATTGTGATGGAAATTGAGAAAATCAGCACAGAATTTGCCGTTTCTTGGACCATTTTCAGCGCCATCGAAATCTCATTTCCCGCGGTAGAATGTGGGAGATATTGACCTCATTTCAAAGGCCCTTTCCCCCACTTTCGACCTATGATGAGTGATTTAACAACTAACAAAGAAATAACGAAGAATTTGATTGAATAGACATGTCCTTGTCATGAATATTCGTTCGATGAAACAAGGTCGTCTGAGTTGGTTAATACCGCGAAGCTGATTAGTTGAGAATGAGGTCATCTTAGGGAAGTCTGTGAGACAATCGCAGCGATTGGCCGGCTGTCTGTCGGTATGTCGGTCTTCAGTGCCGAGTGAAATTATCGCATAGAAAATGCCTCAGTTGTAAACTTTAGCGAGCCGACTGTTGGATTTACAATGGAAATAAAGGGTTTCTCGGATTTATATGTCGGATTAAAACCCACAGAGATGATCGATGTACTGGTATTTTAGCACGATCGTCTGCTTGAATTGAGCGAATCGTGATGAGATTTTTTATGAAAATTATTTTGGCTGGGACATAGACGCAAGGTAATGTTCATTGTTGCCAAAATCAAAGTTTTTTTTTTGTTTTATTCTCTCGCCTGGTCTGGTTTTATTCTAGACACAAAAGGGCAAATATTTTGAAGGACAGATTAATTTAAGTATGGGCTTTCTGAAAATATATATATTTAGCGGGGTATCAATCAAGCTACATGCAAATGTATTGCTTCAAAAAACACGGTCCATAACAAAATCCTCCCGCATGCATTTGTCTGAGCATACAAGGCTGACTAACGAGACCATCGGCAAGTAGCAAAGGAACTCGTTTATTTACAACACGCGACTTGTTCTGATCGCGTCATGCCGTTACGGCGTACGGTCGACGCGTTTCAGTCGAGATTATGCTTTTGTTTTTGCGCGATTTAGGCGAGTTTTCCGGCTGCGATTAATAAATTATAGTCGCGAAAATGATTTTTTCCACTCGCGTTTATGAGCAAGGTATTTCTGCCTTGTACTGTAGACCCCAAGGGGGAACCTCTGTACCAAATTTGAGAAAGATCCATGCAGTACTTCCTGAGAAATCACGATAAAGTTTCATGGGGAAATCCAAGATGGCTGCCTTGTGGCCATATTGGATTTTTGAATCGGACCAGAAAGGTATCTTGCACAACTAGATCCCACGGGGAACCTGTGTACCAAATTTGAGAAAGATCCATGAAATACTTCCTGAGAAACCGCGATGACAAGGTTTCATGAGGAAATCCAAGATGGCTGCCTGATGGCCATATTGGATTTTCGAATCGGACCAGAAAAAAAAAAATTTTACAAGTAAATTTTCTGTTATTAAGCTAAAACTTACCTCACTTCCACTCTTTGCATTTCTTGTCTACATGAAATATCACAGTAAGAATTTAAATGACACAGTTATCTCCCCTGCTAGTCACCTGATTGCATAGCTACCCACAATTCCACTTCCTTCTTGTTCCACTGCGATACATGGTCTGGATGTATCATAGCGGGGAGGTTGGGTGGGCATCACTGGAAGTGAGGTAAGTTTTAGCTTAATAACAGAAAATTTACTTGTAAAATTTTTTTGTTATTTGCGCTGAAAACTTGTGAAAACCTCACTTCCACTCTTTGCATAGAATGCCACCGTAAGGTAGGTGGGCAAACTGATACAATCCGTGGTAGTGATAAATGCCATACAAAGTGACTAGATCAAAGTAGAAATCATAGATCTTCTACCCCACAGAGGATCCATGAAATCATACAACAGTAATAACCTGTATGCCTATGGTACACAGGGAACCTCTGTTGCTACTCTGACTTCAAGGCTGAGATGCAAGATACGCCCCCCCCCCTTTTTTTCGAAAGGGGCCGAGAGAAAAAGTGCACTCACCCGCAAGCAGGGTTACAACTGTACGCCCGGACTTTTGTAGCTATAATGCTGGCCTCGGTCCCCCTGACACCCGCTGTGCGGTCACAAGTGGGCCGATGGAATAGAGGTCGTTACATGCCAACGTCATGTCCCGGAGATAGTAGGAGGCAAATGTCGTGTTTGACCTCCAGTAGCACGCCCTCATAATGTCAGTCACCGATCTGTTGGACCATAGAGGCCATGATGCCGCTAATGCCCTAATCTCGTGACCCGAAACGTTTACAAGCGCGGCTTGCCTATCAGTAGCCGTGGAGTACGCTAGCCGAATCGTATTTTTGAGCCAACTCGAGATAGTGTTTTTACTTATTTCTTGTTTGGCTTTGGGATCGAAAGGGATAAACAAACGCCTCCTTCCCGCTCTGATCTCCTCTGTACGATTCAGGTAACACGCAAGAGCCCGAACCGGACACATTAACATGTCTGATTCAAGACCGGACGAAAGGAAATCAGATAAGGCTGGAATTGTGAACTCTCGAGATATGGAATCGTAGAGGGCTTGATTCTTGGCCACAAACTCAGGAACCGTTGTGAGAACTACCTTGCTCCAGTTCCTAGAGTGTCTGATGTTCCTTTTATCGAGCGCATGCAGCTCTGACACCCTAGCTGCTGAAGCAAGAGCCAACAAAAACGAAGTTTTGTATGATAAATATTTTAGCTCAATAGCCTCTATTGGCTCGAAAGGTGGCTCTCCTAATTGCCGAAGTACTAAGGCTAAGTCCCACTTAGGTAATTTCGGAACAGCCGACTGACCAGTTATCTTGTATGACTTGATTAGTGCAGATAAATTTGGATCAGTCGAGGGATTAATCCCAGTACCCAGTAGAATAGGTTGAGCAATAGCTGCCCTATAACCTTCTACCGTAGCGGGCACCAGGCCCCTATCCCTGAACAGGTACAATAGAAACTCTGCTACTTCAGGGATAGTGGCACAGGATGGATTGATATCCCTCTCTCCACACCAAAGATCGAAGATTGCCCACTTTGAGTTGTATACAGCGGAAGAGGACGGTCGAATTGATTGTGCCATTCGGCGCCAACCTCCGCTGAAAATCCCGCCTGAGCGAAGTGCTGCTTGAGCACTTGCACACGTGGTAGTGGAACAGTCCTGGCTGGCTGTGGAATATCGACGTTCCGGGCTGGCGCAGTAGATTGTGCCATACCGGAAGCTGTCTTGGTACATCTACCAGAAGATCCAGAAGTTCCGGGAACCACGGCCTTGCAGGCCACCACGGAACAATCAGGTAAACGACACACATGTGTTCGCGGATCTTCTGAAGTACCTTCGCTAGGATAGCTGGAGGAGGGAACGCATATGCTACCATCCTTGACCAGTCCTGCGATAGTGCGTCCACTGCATATGCCGACGGATCCGGAACCGGCGACATGAACAGGGGCAGTAGATTGTTGCGCCGAGTGGCGAACAGATCTATGTGTGGCATCTCCCAGACATGAGCTATTTGTTTTAGTATGTCTGGGTGAAGTTGCCACTCCGTGGGAATTATCTGATTCCGTCGAGAAAGCGAATCCGCTAAGACGTTCAGTACCCCCGGGATGTGCCTGGCCAACACCGATATGTTGTTGTCCCAGCACAGACCGAAAAAGATTTCCGCTTGGCTTTGTAATTGCGGAGATCTCGTCCCCCCCTGCTTGTTGATATAGGACACGACTGATGTGTTGTCCGTCGCAACCAGCAGGTTCTTGTCGGTCAATACGCTCACCCACGTGCGGATGGCATGTGTCACTGCCATAAACTCCAACACGTTTATATGGTACGAGCGTTCCTCGATTGTCCATAACCCGGATGTTGACTTGGACTCGAGGTGGGCTCCCCATCCTTCCATAGATGCGTCCGTGAACAGGTGATGTGACGGACGAAACGGAAGTAGGGACACACCTGGCATAACGTTGAGTGGATCCAGCCACCATTGGAGGCATTGTTTGACTAGTGGTGTTACAGGTATCCACGGATTCAACTGCCTTTCGACCCATTGATGATTGAAGTAAATCATTAAGGGACGAAGCTGCAACCGCCCTCTTGGTGTTACGTCCTGTGTTGACGTCAAGAGGCCGATTATCGCAGCAAAGTGTAAAGTCCTGGCCTGAGATAACTTGAGGAACTGAGGTATCTTCGTCGTTATCTTTAGCCATCGATCTTCTGGGGGTTTGGCGAGAGCTCGTAGCGTATCGTATTCCACCCCCAGAAATTTGCGCCTTTGTGAAGGAATCAGCTCTGATTTCTCTTCGTGTGGGATGTATCCCAGAGAAGTCAATATCCTTAAGACAAACTGTGTGTCTAGGATTAACTGCTCCTTGCAGGCATTCCTTAGCAGGGAGTCGTCGATATAAAAGTGGTACTTTATACCTAGACTGTGCAGGAATTGTGCCACTGGTGTAAACACTCGTGTGAACACCCAAGGGGAAGTGGATAGGCCGAACGGAAGCACTTGAATTTGGAAGCGTCGTTTGCCGACCATGAATCTCAAGTACTTCCTGTCCTCCGGATGTATCGGAATATGCAGGTATGCATCCCTTAAATCCAGAGAAGTCAGCCATTCCCCCTTGTCCGAGTACTGTCCGGATAGACCGGAAGGACTCCATGCGGAAGTGTGGCGGTGGAGTGAGGTAGTCCTTGTTGAGGCGCTTTAGGTTTATAACCATGCGCATCTCGGACGTGTCTTTCTTGGGGACCAGAAAGACCGGCGAATAGAACCCGGGTGACGTGTCCCAAACCGGAAGCTCTATTACTGCAGCCTTCACCATCAGCTTGTCCACAGAGGACTGTATCGTAATGGTATACGAGCAGTCAAGGGAGGAAGCGTGTCGAACAATAGGCGATAGCCATATCTGATCGTTCGAATAACCCACGCTTCCGTCCCGATCCTTATCCAGTTCCTCCAAAACAACTGGAGCCTTCCCCCTACCGGAAGGTCTAGTTGCTGGGGAACTGGAAACGTTATGTCTCCGTGTTCCCGCCATACCGGAAGCCACCCGGTACGGCCCGAGACATCAGGAATCCTTCTTTGACTGCTTAGATTTCCCCTTGCCCTGCTTCTTATGGCCATAGGTCGATACTCTTGGCTCTAAAGAAGTAGGCGCTTGGTTATGCTGTTGGCCGGAAGCCCCCTTATTAGCCTTGGAACTAGGCGGGTTCTTCTTAGCCTTCTTCGCCTTTGGACCCGACCCGGAAGCCATAGGTCTTTTAGACGAAGCACCGGAAGCAACTGACCTGTCATGCTCTATACGATCCATTTCAGGTCGAACTTCGGCAACCGCATCACCAAACAGTAAAGAAGGAGCCGTAGATGTCTCTAGTAGACTCCTCTTTACAGCTTCCGGTGTGTAACTATGCATAAAAGGAATGAAGGCCTTTCTCCTTAAATACACTAGCATAGAAGATAGGTAGGCATTGTGTACCAGTAAATCTTCTACAGCACCGAAAGCAATCTTCTGGTAGTCAAGAACGAGGTTTATACCCTCCTGTAACTGTTCTTGACTGTCCGCGCCCGACAGCGAGAATAAACCATCCTTTATGGCTTTAAGAAACCAGTCAAGGTGATTCGTAATCGCCACTCCTTGTCGAGCAGTTTCCTCAAGTACTGCGGCCTGTTTGTTCGTGCAAGGAACATCCGGATTACTAGGGACTTTAGTATTGCTAGAGCATAAATACTGAAAGTCGCCGTTCACCTCTGCAGACCGGAAGCTAAACGGTGAGTTATGTACGCCATAACTTCGTATGTTTGGCTTCTGTACCGGGAACGGACCAGAAGATCCTGCAGGGCGGAAGCGAGCTTTTGGTCTCAACCTTATAGCACGTTCCTCCTGCGTAGTGGGTTCTGCTAAAGTTCTATGGAACAAGTGGCAAATAGAATGAATAGCAGTTGAGGCCGGAAGCGTGGTAGCCGACCTCGTAACCCGGTTTGACTCTCCTGATTCAGTTTCAATATCCCCCGCATGTGGGACCGGAAGCTGCATATCAGGAATCAAGTCATAGATGCCGGAAATAAGTTCATAATATTTCCTAGCATCCGGATCAGTATTGGTAGGTTCATTCAATTCAGAGCTACCGTACTGGTCCCTATCCACTTCCATAGCTTCCGGGGCTTCCTGCCAGGAGGGAGTATTGGAAGGGATAGTCCACGACAAATTAGCTTCCGGTTTCCTAGACTGTTCAGTCAAAACCGGAAGCAGTGGTGTACTACTTCGGAATTGACTGGTCATCATCTCTCTCAATTCCTTCATTTCCTCACGTTGCTGTTCCATACCGCGCAGGATGGCAGCCAAAGTGGGATCAGTCACTTGAGAGTGGACCGGAAGCAAGGCCTGACGAGGTGTGTTCACACTCAAGGACCCTCCAGCTGGACGTGAGCACGGCCACTGTAAAGGTCGGTGAACGGGCATACGAGGTCGTAAACCGGAAGCACGTATAGGAGGACGCATCATACGATAAATTCCCGGTCCCGTACCTCGAACACCACCGGAAGCAGATATCTGACCTAAGCCACACAAGGGCGAAGGTAGACCAGCAACCGGATGCCGCATAATTTGAACTGGTCTGATTGAGGGTTCTTGATAACGCAACTCAGACACAGGCAAAAAATTTGACATATTATGGGTACCTGAATACATACCATACTGCCGTTGTTGCGGGAACCTTAATCTCTGGTGGCCCAGAAGGCTCGTAGACACAAACGTCTCGGCAAGGGAACGAGGAAGACCACCAGAGTAACCGGAAGCAGGTTGAGAAAATTCAGACAAACCGGAAGCAGCAGTTAACGGCGTAACTGAGCGACCGGGAAGTCCAGGCCTCGACAGCGTCGAGGAAGGTATTTTCCCAACCCCGGACCCAAATGAAAATTTAACACTAGGCTCCTCACTGGTGCTGCCCAAGTTTTCATAATCATAAGCTGACTCCGATCGAGCGATCGGAGTCCCCTGGCTTTCCCACGCTAAGCCTGGGTCCGTCACCGATTTCCCTTCATCGTCACATCCAGGTGTCCGCTCAATAGGAATCTCCACATCCACAGTCGTCGTAGTACCAGATTCCATATCTTCGATTATTCCCTCCACTTGTACCAACCGGGTCGATCTCTTACCTGATTGACCCTTCACCTGGTCTGAAATGGAAGTATCGTGAGCGGGGGGGGGGTTTGTTTATCTTTATTTACATCCAATAGGCTGACTAATGAAGACCCAGCTACTGAAGTAACAAACCCCCTAGACTCCTCGCCTACATTAGTACGCGGAGACTGTGCTACATATGTCTCGTTTGCGAGATTGGCAGGCATAACAACATTATTTCCTTCGTTAGCTGCCAGAGAACCGGCCAGATACACCTGGAATATGCCGGGCGCCCACACAATACACTCTTCACAGGCAGTGTCCCATGTTCTACCCTGGCGGCATGGCGGACACAATGAGTGAAGGTCATAACTAGGCTTGTCACCTCCACAAGACATGCATGACATTTGAGACATATTTTGAGCCATTATTACGCTGATAACTTAGAGAATACTTCCCAAAGGACTTCTTGCAGAAAATCAGACGTCTGAGGTAATCCAACTGTGAGTAGTTTCGCTAGAAAAGGCCCTTTTTCACGGAGTTGACAATGTTTACTTCCAACCCTACGAAGCAGTAGGACAAGAAGGAAGTAGAATTGTGGGTAGCTATGCAATCAGGTGACTAGCAGGGGAGATAA